>JABUQX010036354.1:10000-27500 GCA_015478945.1 Trachelipus rathkii | reverse complement strand
CTGCCTTTTAGCGCTTTTAGCTGTTTACTCATATAATTTATTTAACATTATGTTTTTTATTTTGTTTTATAACTTTTTATTATTTTTATTATTATTTTATTTATTTTTATTATTTTTAATTATTTTATTTTTATTTTTATTATTTACGTTAGTGTTATTTACTTCATGCCCTATTGGTTATTATTTTAGAGTCACACATAAAACAGAGCACACACAGCAGCTATCACAAGCGAGCACACATAATTCAAGTGTACATCAGCTACGAAATTCATTTTTCACACAGTGCACCACTACTACGACACGTCGCTACACGCACTACGACCACACACACACACACACATACCACGACACACATCAGCACACTCATGCTTACACATATAACTATATTATTATTTAAACATTTTTATGTTTTTTAATTAAACACGTGGCAGTTTTATGTTAACTGCATGTCAAATTTATTTAACTTAAAATTATTTTCGATAGTTTGTTTAAAGCTTCGTATAATAAATCAATCATTTATCTTTGAACAAAGAATTTATTATTATCTGTTAATACTTTTTGTTTATAAATTTTATAACCATGCAAGTTTTAAAATAACTTTTATACTTTAAATTTTTATAGAAATTGTTAGTTAGGAAAGCATTTATTTTACGGTTTACCGTTTAAAGCAATTAAAATGCGAGTAATTCAGTAGGTCAGCCCCTAGCACCGCTTCTACCCAGAGCTTACTGCCACGTTTGTGTTGTAAATTGAAACTTTACTTGTTCTTTACATCATCTTTTAGCTCAGTAATTATATGTATTGAAAGGAAAAAATGAAGTTTCTTCTTTCTGGTAACATCATTTGGTCTTTTTATTAAAATCTTTCTATAATGGTTCTGTATTTAAAAATAACTATTTATTCACTTAACAGTTTTTAAGTTTATTACTGCATTCGATGTTAACTAAATATTTCAAAGTTTTTTAAGTAATAATTCGGATTTTCTTTAATTATTATGTATTATTATTATGTACATTAACAATCCATCACGAGATAACACAACAACCCGCACTCCTTTTACAGATATGAAACTGACCTCTCTCTGTAAAATGTGTTGAAAAACTACTGTTATGCCTATTTATGGATAATCCTTTTTGTTATCTTCGGGGCGATTTGAGACCTAATTCTCAGTCAAAAGTATATTTTCATAACTGACCTTTTCTGTAAAATGTGGTGCTATAACTACGTTAGGCCTAAATTTAGGTCTAAATTTAGGATATTCCTTTTTGTTCCCAGGTTGATTTTGAAGCCTAATACCAGGTCAAAAGGTAATTCCAGTTTAGACAGAATTGCATTGTTTATTATTATTATTTTTATAAATATATTTGCAAACTGAAACATGCTGGATTGGTTAGATCCTTTAAGCAGGTAAATAAGGAAATGTTTTCCTTACTTGTGATTGTTCGGAGTAAATCCTTATTTCTATATGACCTCGTATGTGGATTTTGGTCGAGATTTAGTTTTTATACGTCTTTTCGAAAATTAGAACTTTTGTTCTTTTAAACTTGTTTTATTTGAGCAGGTGTGTGTTTTATTATCTTTTAGACTCCCAAACTCATTTTAAAGATCATAGTCATTTTTAGGCTTTGTTAAGGCGGTCATCAAGTTTATCTGATTTGTATTAAGTGTTTTTATTTTTACTAAGTGTATATTCATATTTATAATAATAACTGTACATTTGAGGAATAATTAATTAATTTCACTAGAATAAGATTAATAATTAATTCACTAAGTTCATAAGCTATACCACAGGGCTCAGGGGTGAGCTCCGGCACCCGCAAGTCAGCCAGAGCGCCTCCGGCACGCCGCTGGTGCGTCCGCCGCGTCCCCCCGCCCGCCGCGTACCTGCCCGCGCCGCGTGCGCCGCAGGCGCAATATTTCGCTGTTCCGGGCCCTGCCGGCGTGCGCGCTCGCAGGCTGCCAATATTCCCGCGCGAATTATTATTATTTAGCACACGGCATACACACACACGCAACATAGCACACACACACACACACACACACAACAGCTACACACACACACACACACATCACCACACTTACACACACACACACGCACAATCACTTACACATATAACGTATAATTTATTAAAACATTTATTTTTTAATTATTATTATTTTTTTTATTATTTTACTTCATGCCTATTGTTATTCTTATTTAGAACATAAAAGAGCACAAACACGCATCACTATTAATAATATCACACACACACACACACAGTACACACATACGAATACACACGACACGACTGCCGAACACGCACACTCACTTACGCATATATAGATGTTATAATTTTTTATTAAACATTTTATTTTTATTTTATTATTTATACTTAGTGTTATTTACTTCAGGCCTATTGTTATTATTATTTTAGAAACGACCACACATACACAAACCACCTGCAACACATACACACACACACACCTTACACCAGCACACATACACACTTACACATAAGCTTATAATTTAATTAAAACATTTTATTTTTAAAATTTTATTATTATACTTAGGGTTATTTACTTCATGTTCTATTGTTATTTTATTTAGAACACACATGCACACACGCACACACAAACACACTTACACACACACACATACAACACTTACAATACGCCACCCACCGCACTCGATATTTTTGAATCTCAACTTTGATGCCTCAGCTTTTGTATGCCTGCAGCTTTATTGTACCCTCAACTTTGATGCCTCACCTTTTGATGCCTCAGCTTTGAAGCCTCAACTTTAATAACTTAGCTTTGTACTCAGCTTTAGTGGCTCATCTTTGATGACTCATCTTTGATGGCTTCATCTTTGATACCACCTATATTGATGATTCAGCTTATAAGCAGTTACACTTACCATAGACACTTACACTTACACTTATACACACATACCACTATATCTCTTATTCACACATACGCACATACATATAGACACTTACGTTCACCCATAGACATTACACTCACCCGCACACACAATATATATATTATTATATATAATATATATATATATATATATATATAATATATATATTAATATATATATATATATATATACTATAATTATATATATATATATTATATATATTAATATATATATATATATATTATATTATAAATATATATATATATATATATATAATATATTATAATATATATATATATATATAATAATTCATTCGCGTGGGAATATTTGCGGGCCTGCGGGCGGCACGCGCGGGCGGGAACGGCGGAAATATTGGCGCCTGCGGGCGGCTCTCCGGCGGCTAAGGTACGCGCGGGCGGACGCGGCGGACGCAGCAGCGGGTGCGGGTTGGCTGACTTTGCGGGTGGGGCTCACGCGAGCCCTGGTGGTTAGCTTATGAACTAGTGAATTAATTATTATCTATTCTAGTGAAAATAATAATTATTCCTCAATGTAAGTTTTTTTAATAAATATGATATACACTTAGTAAAAAATAAAACACACTTTAAATACAAATCAGATAACTTGTGCGCGCTTCACAGCTAAAATGACTATGATTTTAAAATGAGTTTGGTCTAAAAGATAATAAACACACACCTGCTCAAATACAAGTAAAGAACCAAGTTAATTTTCAAAAGACGAAAAAATAATTCTTCGACCAATCAAATACGAGGTCATATAGAGATAAGGATTACTCCCGCCAATCACAAGTAAGGAAAACATTTCCTTTTTACCTGCTTAAAGGATCTTACCATTCCAGCATGTTTCAGTTTGAAATATATTTTAAAAAATAATAAATCATAACAAAATGATTCTTGTCTAAAACTGTAATTACCTTTTGACGCTGGTATTAGGCTTATAAAATCACCTGGGATCAAAAAGGCTTATTCCTAAATTTGAACCTAAATTAGGCCTAACGCAGTTATTGCACCACAATTTTACAGAAAAAGGTCAGTTTTGAATTATATTTTGACCTGGAATTAGGTCTAAATCGCCCCGGATACAAAAAAGGATTAATCCTAATATAGGCATAAAGTAGTTATTTTAACACATTTTACAGAGAGAGGTCAGTTTTGTATCTGTAAGGAGTGCGGGTTGTTGTGGTTTCTCGTGATGGATTGTTAATGTAAGCATTATAATAATGAATAATAATAAGAAAATCCGAATTAATTTAAAAAAACTTGTGAAATATTTTTAAAGTTAACAGTCGAATGAGTAATATAGACTGTAAGTGAATTATTGTTATTTTTTGAATAAGAACTTAGAAAGATTTAATACAATTAGCATGTTAATGTTACAAGAGAAGACTTATTTTGTTTCTTTTTAATTGAACTTATGTAGCATGGCTAAAGATGATTGTTAAGGGCAGTAAGTCAAGTAGAACAAAACGTGTGCATATGCTTGTGTAGAAGGGGTGCTAGGGCTGTGACCTGATGATTTACTGGATTTATGCTTTAAGTACGTAAAATGTATTATGTTTGTTTAATAAAATTCTCCAGTAAATTTTTTAGTAAAAGTTATTTAAAACTTGATGGTTATAAAATTTATAAACAAAAAGTATTAGACGAGATAATAATAATTCTTTGTTCAAAGATAATGTATTGATTTATTATAGAAGTTTTAAGCACTTTGAAATAATTTTATTTATAATTTAATTTTCTTATATAATATGTAAGATTTATCATAAAAACATAAAATGTTTAATAAATTATAGCGTTATATGTGTAAGTGAGTGTGTGTGTGTGTATGTGTTGTGTGGTGTGGTGTGTGTGCGTGTGCGTGTGGGTGTGTGTGTGTGTGTGTGGTGTGTAGTGTGTGTGGTGTGGTGTGTGTGTGTGTGTGTGTGTGTTGTGTTTGTGTGTGTGTGTAAATAATAACAATTGGCATGAAGTAATGAACACTACGTATACAAAGAATAAAAGGAAAAATTAATAATAAAAAAGAAGTAAAAGGATAAAATTAATAATAATAATAAATAAAAGTATTAAAACAAAATAAAACATATAAAATAAATAAATATATGAGTTAAAACAGTAAAAGCAGTAAAAGCAGTAAAGCATGAGTTAAAACAGTAAGCAGAAAGTTAAAGCAGTAAAGCAGAAAGTAAAGCAGTAAAGCAGAAAAGTTAAAGCAGTAAAAGCAGTAAAACAAGAGCATGCCTAATCCCTTAGGTGTTAGGTAATACCTCTATTGATTTACTGATTTTCTGCTTATAAGTAGTAATGGTAATAAATATGTGAGTTAAAGCAGTAAAGCAGTGAGTTAAAGCAGTAAAGCAGAAAGTTAAAGCAGTAAAGCAGTAAAACAAAAGTCTACTAATCCCTTGTGGTGCTATGTAACACCTCTTGATTTACTGATTTACTTGCCTTTAAGGTATGTATGTATGTGAAGTTAAAGCGTAAATGCAGTGAGTTAAGCAGTAAGCAGAAGGTAAAGCAGTAAAAGCAGTAAACAAAAGCATACTAATCCCTTGTTGCTATGTAACACCTCTATTGATTTACTGATTTACTGCTTTAAGGTATGTAATGTATGTGAGTTATTAGTGAGTTAAGCAGTAAACAGTGAGTAAAGCAGTAAACAGAAGTTTTAAAGGCGTAAAGCCAGTAAAAGCAAAAGGATACTATCCCTTAGGTCTTAGGTAACACCTCTATTGATTTAGTGATTTACTGTTTTAAGGTATGGTAAAGTTAATGAGTTATTTTTAATAAATTTCGTTACAATTGTAAGTAAAATAGAAATGATTATATAGTCAGACACTCTGGATTTTTTATTCTTTACATACAAATTTTAAAAATTTAATAAATTAAAAGTATTTAAGTAAAAAGTATTAAGTAAAATGTTTTTAATAAATATGTTTAAGTATGAAATATAGATGGTATCAAAGATGACGTCATCAAAGATGAGTCATCAAAGTTGAACCTTCAAAGTTGTACCTTCAAAGTTGAGGCATAAATTAGCTGAGGTATCAAAGTTGAAGGCATCAAAGTTGAGGCACCAATGCTGAGAGGCAGCAAAATATCGAGTGTGTGAGTGTAAGTGTTAATGTAAGTGTGTGCGGGTGTGAATGTAAGGGTATATGGTTTAATGATGGAGAGTGTAAGTGTCTATGGCAAGTATAAGTTGTGAATAAGTGTCATAGTGTGTGTGTGTGTGTGTGTGTGTGTGTGTGTGTGTGGTGCGCGCTGATGGAAATAAGTTTAGGATAGATCCATACAGGTCAGGTATCTACATGACCTGCATGTTAGCACAGAGCCGCTACTGCAAAGGCTAGGCCATCAGTTACAGCTGGATGAAGCTTTGCAAAGGCGGGGTGGAGGCTAGGTGCAGGGTGGTAGGATAGCTGTAGGCTTGGGTGTTAGAGCCTAGGTGTAGGTGTACGCTAGGTGAAGCTGTTGTAGGCCAAGGCGTAGGTGTACCTAGGTGTGGTGTAGGTTAGGTTAAGGTTAGGTTAGGTAAGGCTAAGTTAGGGTTAGGTTTGGGTAGGTTAGGTTAGGTTTAGGCTAGGTTAGGTTAGGTTCATGGTATATGGCAGGGTCAAGGCCGAAATATCATGTCAATACAGGGTTAAGATATGCAAAAGGGCTATGCCTTAAAATGGAGGTCAAAAAATGATTACGTGGGCAAAAATTGAATGCCATGGATCTGTCAGGTGTGTGTGTGTGGTCGTACGCTCGCACGTGATGTAGATGTATTCGAAATCATCAAAAAATAGGGCCTAAGCCGCGCAAGGAAGGATAGAAAAATTTCCCGTGAGCAATATATATATATATATATATATATATATATATATATATATATATATATATATATGTATATATTTATATTATATATGAATATATATATATTATATATTATATATGTAATATATATGTTATATATATATATGTGATATATATTATATATATATATAATTATGCGCTTGAGCAGTGTTTGTTGTGGTTCTGATGGGATAGTAAAAAAAAAAGCCGACGTGTTTATTCGTTGGACGAAACCCTAATACAAATAAAAATACAAAATAAGTACGTTACGCAAATAATTAAAATAATTAAAAATAATAAAAATAATTAAAATAATTCAAATAAAAATGAATAAAATAATTCAAATAAAATGAATAAAATTTCGATATTGAAATAGGATAAACATAATAGCACGGACGTCTGCCACGTGGTATCTCTCTCTCTCTCTCTCTCTCTCTCTCTATATATATATATATATATATATATATATTATATATATATATATTATATATATATATATATTATATATATATATAATATATATATATATATATATATATATATAGTATTTATATATATATATATAATACTATATTATATATATATATAATTATTTATTATTATTGATTATTATTATATTATTATTATTATTATTATTTATTATTATTATTATTATTATTATTATTAGGCTTCCACGGTACGCCTAAATTGACCTGATTTCAAAATATCTCATTACCAGATCTCACATTTAGAGCTGTGGACTAAAGGTCTTAAATTTGCCGAGAGGTGGGTATTCGTATCCTTTCGGTGGCTATATATTTTGATTTATGACCGATGGGGAACTCGAACATATAAAAACGGTGAGGCTTGAGCTGGTAAGGAAGTTTAAGCAACGATGAAAAGGGACGGTGAAAAAATCGTGATATATATATATAGTGAAAGATGAATTTGAAAATATAGTGCGTTCTCGAGACTAATAAGATAATTTGGTCTAAGTTTTTAATAAATAACTGTAGTGTTTTTTCGTAATAATATATACTAAACCTTAAATTCTCGTTGTTTTCAAATGTGTTAAAATAATAATAATTACAACGTGAAAGTACACCTTAGCTATTGACCTTTCTACTTAGCGGTTCTTTGTGCGTGGTTCTTTGCTACGAATGCGACGGACTCCGCGGAACTTGTTAAAAAACGCGACGACTCGGGGCCAACCAACGATTGCGGAACTTGTTAAAAAAACGCGACGATAGTGTAGACGATGAATTTGCGATTCATCCCGACGATTGAAAATTATGACGAAGATTAACAAGAAATATAAAACAAAATGACGGACGCAAGTCAACAAGGTTGACACGCAATTAAATATAATTACATAATAAAAAAAAAAATAAAAAAATAAAATAAAAGATTATGATAAAGAGTGAATAAAGAGGATGTATATAAATGAAAAGAAAAAAAAATTAAATCTAAAAAAAAAATCGGGCAAAATCTATTCTCCGTAACCGTTAGATCTCTCTTCTCCGTAGAAAATATAATAATCTTTCTGGCTTCTCTTCTTCACAGTCTTTCTGGTATTTTACAAAGATTGCTAATTCTAAATTTGCTCCATCCTCTTTCTCTCCTTTAGCATCTTCCAACAAAACACTGCCGCTATGCCTTCTGCTAAAGCCAAGCTCTTCGCTCAAATCTTTGTTTCTAATTAAAGCTTTGTCCATCTAAACACTGCTCAAACTTATTTATGCTCAATATAGTAATTTCTTCCGTGATTAACACTTAGAAAGTGTACTGTTCCGATTGTATTCCTTCTGTGGTTCTCAAAACTTTCTCTTCCAAGTCTGTACACTACCTTTGTAAACTGTTCCCCTCTATTTTTCTATTTCGACTTTCCCTTCCTGCTGGAAATGTGCTGCGCTCATTCAACCTGTGCCAAAAAAAGAATACCACTCTTAACCTTCCAACTATCGTCCTATCTCTTAAGTTTTTGTTCTTTTTAAAGTTTTCGAATTTATCCTTAAGAAGAAGATTGGGAAACATTTCACTTCTTCTAATCCTGCCTCTTATCGCCATTATAGCTTTCGTAAGAAGCTCTCTACTGATGGTCTTCTTTCTCCTCTTCTTGATTTTTGGTCCTCTGCTCAGTGTTCTGGCCAATCTCCACCTTAATTTGTAACTATTCATTAATGCCCTCTCTATTACTTCATCACCTACCCACTCCTACGCCGACACCTAAACCCTTCATTAGTAATTTCATTTTGGTAGACGTCACTCCTAACAACAATTAGCCCACACTAGAGGGCAGACCTTGTAGCAACTAACCTCTGATCTTTCACAAATTTCTAATTAAGGCATTAAGAACTAGACTGTTTTCATTGCCTCAAAAACTCAGTCCCTCCATCGCATTACTTTGCAAAATCTTCCAAACGACTATAACATCTTAGAAAAGACACCACTCAAACCTTCGTCTGTCTTTAATATTCTTTGTGTTTGTTTTTCGTAACGTTAATTAAAAGGATGACATTATTTCTCTTTCTAATCAAGCTTCTAAAATGTTAGATGTTGATGCGCCTTCAGAATTTCTTCTCTCCACTTCAATTACTTGCTAATATATATATATATATATATATATATATATATATATATATATATATATATAATATTATATAATATATATATTCTTATATATATATATATATTATATATATATATATATATATATATATATATATATATATATAACTACATATAGTATATATATATATATATATATATATATATATATTATATATATATATTTATAATATTTATATAATATACTCGTGTGTGTGTGTGTGTGTTGGCATATTTGTCGATAGTACTGTAAACTAGTGAGGAATATATCTCAACGCACCTACAAGGCTAACGAAGTTCCATAAACTCCTAGCTTCCTGATCAAAACCCTGGTATACTATGAATAATGTATTTTAGGTAAGAAAGGTTAGGTTAAGTTAGGTTTAAGGTTAGGTTAGGTTAGGTTAGGTTTAGGGTTAGGTTAGGTTTATGTACCAGCTTGTAGTCACAAGTATCAGTATTACAAATAATGCCTATATCATATATATATTATAATATATATATATATATAATTTATATATATATATAGTATTATATATATATATTATATATATCTATACTTATATATTATGGTGATATTTGGTTTAAAACCACAAATATCTCGATCCATATCTCAAAAAACTACATAGCCTACAAGGGAAAGGAATCATTGGTTGGAAATCCTAGGTAAAATTGGTTTATTGCCGAACTGAAAAAAACATATCCAAAAACTACAACAGCTACAAGTGAAAAGGAATACATTTTTGGAATCCTTGCCAAATTTTAGTTAGGAAAATGTAAAAAAAAAATGAAATTAATAATAATAAATTAAACATAGAATATGGGCTATTTTTTTTTAGGAGCAGGGGACATGTATATATATATATAATATTATTTTGTAAAGGTATTACACGGCAATGTAGGGACTCGAGGCCGACGGGGAACACAGGAGGGGACGTTTTCCATACCCGTAGGGGAGGGGCGGAGGAAACCCCCGCGACACCCAAAAAGCCCAAAGAGCGGGGGTTCCGGAGACCCTTCCCGAGGGGGGAATCTTAGTCCTCCACCGTAGTTTCCCCCGGAAGGCCCGGAGAGACCCCGACTCTTGCATCTTTGCGGTTTACCCCTTGGGGTATTCTTTAGTTACAAAAAAAATATATTAACTTATAATCAGAAACGTCTATTTATTTTAAACGAGTAACGTATTAAAGGTCTTAAATAGGCTTTCTCCTCATATTATATATTACTAAACAATATTTTTTTTTTTTTTTTTTTTTTACATTTCCGAACTAAAAATTTTACCAGGATTACTTCAGACGTTATGAGTACAAATTGTGGTGTGCTTTGCTACAAATGGGAATTAATCGCGGCGTCCGCGATAGGCCTGGCCAGCCAACGGATCTAGGTCGTAAGGTCCCTGTATTTCAAGGACACTTCTCGAAGGTCCCACTGACAGGACGAAAGTCCTTACTGGGGGTAAAAGATTTTATATTATTATATATACTATTATATATATATATATATATATATATATATATTTATAATATATATATATATATATATGTATATATAATATAGTTATATATATATATATATATATATATATATATATATATATATATATATATATATATATATATATATATATATATATATATATTTTTTTTTTTTTATATATATATAGTCTTATCTATATATTATATAATATAGTATATATTATATATAATATATATATATATATATATATATAATATTATAGTATAATTATATATTAATATAATATTAATATATATAGATATATATGATATATATAATATAATGGATATGTTTTTTATCTTTGTCCCTATATGCAAATCGCTCTACGCCATTGGTAGACAGACCGAATTTTGACGAATGTAAATAATAAAATGTAAATTGAGTCAAAAATAAATCCGTAATTGTACATGAAGAGTTTCATCCTTTAAAAAATTTTTTAAAAAGTTTTAATCTATGCTACCTAACATAACTTGAAATAACCTTACTTAGCGTAACATAGCCTTACTTCAGCTTCATTGGACAGGGATAATGGGCATGAGCCATATATATATATATATATATATATATATATATATATATATATATATATATATATATATATATTATATATATAATATATTCTATATATAATAATTTGGAATTTGCTGTGTTGGTTGTTGAATGTATGGGTGTGAGACGAGACGATAGGTAAAGGTTAGGTTAGTTAACGTTTGTAACTCGGTAGTCACAGTAGAGTAATCTACAAATACTGCCTTATACAAATAAAAAAATACATAGAATATTATATATCTATATGTATTATATATATTATATATATATATATATATATATATATAATATATATTATATATATATATTATATATATATTATATATATATATATATAATATAATACATATATATATATATATATATAATTTATATATTATACTACTACCCCTCACCTCCACCTACACCCGCCCCCCTACCTTATATCATATATATACTAATATATATAGCCTACTGCGACTCCTTTGGGTTTCCCTCATTAATAGTATATATCTATATATATATATATATATATATATATATATAATTATATAGGTTCTTGTGATTTCGCAAACCACTAAGTTTTGTTAAGGTTGGTAGTAATTCATAATATTGTTGTCAAACAGAAAGAAATAGTTTTAAATCTCGCAAAAATATTTTTAAATCCGCAGCAATTTATGGTTCGCGAAAAAGGAAAAGGTTTAGTACACGAAGAAAAGACCATATATAAGGTTTTTGAGCTTTAGCGGCATTTAATTTTTAATTGCATTTATTTAATACATTTTATAAATTTAATATTACTGCTGTCCCCGAATATAATACTATAATAATAAATAATAATAATAATAATAATAATAATAATAATAATAATAATAATAATAATAATAATAATAATAATAATAATAATAATAATAATAATAATAATAATAATAATTTATAACTATATTATAATTATAAATATAATTTATAGGCCAGCCTCTAGAGAGCCACAATCCATATCTCAAAAACTAAAAATAGCAAAAGGGAAAAAGGAATAAATTGTTGGAAACCTGGCAACATTTTAGTGTGGAAAAAGTTTAAAAAAAAAAAAAAATGGCTATTTTTTTTGGGGGGGAGCTCGAGCTGGTGGGGGACATAGATATATATATATATTATAATTTATATATTATTATATATATATATATATACTTATATATTATATATTATATATTATTGGTAAAGGTATTACACGGCAATGTAGGGGGCTCGAGCCGACGGCGGAACACAGGGGGGGGGACGTTTTTCCATACCCCGTAGGCGGAGGGGCGGAGGAACCCCCGCGACCACCCAATACCAAAGAGCGGGGTTCCGGAGACCCTCCCCGGAGGGGGGAATTAGTCCTACCCCCGTAGTTCCCCGGAAGGCGAGAGACCCCAACTCCTGCCATCGGTGCGGTTATACCTTGGGGTATTCTTTACGTAAAAAAAAAAATTAATAGAAAGTCTATTTATTTTAACGCGTAACGTTATAAAAGGTCTCTAAATAGGCTTCCTCATCATATTTACTATATTATTATTCTTTTTATTTTTTTTGTTTTTTACATTTTCAAATCTAAAAGATTTTACCAGGATTCCAAAATGTATTCTTTTCCATAGGCTATTGTAGTTTTTTTTGCAGATTTATTGTATTTATTTTTTTTTATTTTTTTATTTTTTTTCCCCCGCACTAAAATTTACCAGCATTCCAGCAATGTGATTCTTTTCCGTAGAGTGGTTGTAGTATTTAATATATGGGACTTATGGCTTCTTTAAAAGAAAAAAATATTTTAGACAAAAGAAACAGGAGCTCATACACAAAACATTGAACGTACTTGCCAATCCAATAGTTTTAATTTATTTTCATACATAATTTCAATTTTGAACATATTACTAGTAACACTGATATTACGACTATTAAGAAAATTTCATTACATTAATTCTGTATATTAAAATGATTTTTCATTCCATTGAAATATAATATTTAATCCTTCTTAAACTTTCTGAAGGTGATCAGAAAGGTAAAAATAGATGAAGCCTTGAATTTTAATAGAAAAAAAAGCCTAAGGCAGTTCTTGTTGCATAATAGAATACGCAATACCAACTTTACATATACTCTTTTTTTATTGTGGTTGGCGAAATCATAATATTTGAATCGTTTGGATATATATATATATTTTTTTAAATTATAAGTAAATATATAGATAATTGATTTATTTTTGAATATTTATATTTTATGTATATATATTGTAAGGCGTACGGTAGGGGGGGGTTTTGGGGTCAGAAACCCCCTAAATTTTCAAAGTGAATTTTTTTTACATAGTTGTGTCATCAATATATATAGGTATTTATATCTAGTATATATAATTTAGTATAGAACGATAAAATCTATATTAAGTATAGATATGTAATGTTATACTAACGATATATATATATATATATATAATATAGAGAGAGAGAGAGAGAGAGAGACGAGAGAGAGAGAGAGAGATGAGAGAGAGAGAGAGAGAGAGAGAGAGAGGACATTTTCGCTGTTTGAGTTAATTTAATTTTCAAAAAAATATAATAAAGTACATCTTCATAATAATAGTTTCTAAGACCCCGAATAATAATAATAATAATAATAAGATTTTAGAATAATGAGCAATAATAATGTTATAATTTAATAGTGATTTTCAGTAGATCAACAAATAATCAAAAATACGATAAACAATGAAATAATAGGCTAACAACCCATAAGAACATTGACTGGCTGACTGGCTGAACTTGCAGACTGGCTGACTGGCTGTAGGACTAGGCTTGTAGGAGGCGGTATCCTAAACTAACTCTTCTCACACCCCACACACACATCACAATCCTTG
Organism: Trachelipus rathkii; assembly: GCA_015478945.1. Lineage (NCBI taxonomy): Eukaryota > Metazoa > Arthropoda > Malacostraca > Isopoda > Trachelipodidae > Trachelipus > Trachelipus rathkii. The sequence continues at coordinate 13,237 of JABUQX010036354.1, read as the reverse complement.
CTGTGTGTAATGTGTGGTGTGTGGGGTGTAAGGAGAGATGGCTAGGTTTAAGGTTGGTTCAATGTTATGTTCTCTGTGTCACAGTACAAGTATCGCCTTACAATATGCCTATATTATCTATATATATTATAATATATTATATATATATATAGTATATTAAATATATATATATATATATATATAATATATATATATAGTATATATAATATTAATAATATATATATACTATTATATATATAATATATATTATATATATATATATATATATAAGGGCATACGGTAGGTTGTGTTTTAGGGGTCAGAACCACCTCCCGAAATTTTTCCAACGTGAATTTTTTTTTTACAAAGCTTTTGTCATATATACAGGGTTGCAACTGGGAGGGCCCGGGGAGCTCCACCTTACCCCCCTGGCTGGGCTTTTATTCACAAACACAGGCCAAATTGAAAGGCGGGTTTTATAAAAAATTATAACATGATTCGATCATATTATTAAGAACTGAATAAAAGATTATTACATAATTTACACTGTAATTAACAGTATTTGGAAAGAATGTTGGGTTTTAAAAAATTTATATTAATATAAAATATTTTTCATAGTACTTCGAAGTTTGACACAGACAATTAGGGTACATAGTAATTATTTATAATGCTTTGCAAGAAACTTAATCATTAGCTACTAAATGTATTCCGGCAATACTTGTGAAACTGAAGATGGGCTTTCACGATAAAAAAAAAACAAAACATAAATTTAATTAATTATTAATTTAATTAATTAAGACACATTAATAATAAATAAGCAAGTAGCAACCCACATAACTGACATAAGAGAGTGTTAAGACCTGTATATTATTCTAAATTTCTAATATTGTATATATTCAATAATTCAATTATGGAATCATAATTATTAAATTATAATACCTGTTTGATTAAAAATTAAAATATACATGTTCTACAAATCTACAATTCATTTAAATTTTAATAGCGATTTATCTTTCCTTCATGTCTAATAATCTAATTACTTAGCTTATAGTCTTAGGATGTAGCTTAGCTTAGTAGCCTAGGCTGCCAGCCCCTGCCTAGCCTAAGTCTACTTTTTTATTTATTTATATTGTATTTTGAACCATTCTCACATTTTGTGAAGATTACTACATTTGTATAACTAATTAATTAATTTATAGTTTCTTTAATTTGTAAAAACCATTTAAAAACAATTATTTTTCTAGTTAAATGAAAAATGTAATATTTAAAGATCTTAAGATAATATCAAGAAAAATATATAAAAATTACAATTATAATCCATTATAAATGCTTGGCCTCACTATATTTTGCCTGATTTGGTTTTCGGTTTACATTTTTTAGGAGAAAACGCGAGGAAACATGCTGGTTTGTTCCTGTCTTCTTTATTCACCTGGCAAGCTATACTGTCAAACACAAACACAAACAAACAAACAAACAACAAACAAACAAAGAACACAAACAACACATTAATACTTTATATATACATATATATATATATACTATTATATATATTATAGTTATATATATATATAATACTATTATACTATATATATATATACGTATTATATAATATACTATATATACTAATATATATATATGATATTATATATATATATATATATATATATATATATATATATGTTAGTGATCACTGCAGATGGTTCATTTTTTTCCATCGCGCGGATGCGGATGCGGGATGTTTTGATTTTAGCATCCGCGATGCGGGATGCGGATCAGATGTTTAATTAATATATTATATATAATAGGTATATATATGTATATATATATAATTATTAATATTAGATATATATATTTATAATATATATATATCTATTATATATACTATACTATATATATATTATATATCCATATAATATTATATATTATTATTATTATTATTATTATTATTATTATCAAACACTTATTCCCGCTTAAGCGGGGTAGTTGTACGTGCAGCTTCCCTATTTCATATTTTCCTTCATCTCTCCCCCACCCACCTCCTCCATTTCTTTCTATCTCTCGCCAACGCCCTACTCCTCAGACGGAGGAGCGAGATCAACCCCTACTCTCTTCAGTAAAAAATTTCCTTTAACTTCCATCCATCCATTCTTCTTCTTGGTCTCCGCCCTCTTCCTCTCCTTCTTATCCCCTCCGCCTCCCAACTCTCCAACCACCTGCTGGTTCCCTCATTCTCTCCAGGTGTTCCAAAGCCATCTAACATTCCCTTCTCGCTCTTCCTCACCAACCATTCCTCCAATCACATCTCTCTCTTATCACCCTAACTTCCTAATCCTCTGCTCTTTACTAACCCACAACACGCGCTGGTCACCCCTTTCATCTACAAACACTTGCCAACCTTCTCTTGACCTGCTTTAACCCCATGTTTACACCCATATAGTAGCTGGAAACACAATTTTTTTCAAACATACTTTATCAGTTAAGTTTAAGTGACTAATCCCCTCTTTCCATAATGTGCCCCTTCAAACGCACTCAATCTCTCGTTCCCCTCTCCTACTCTGTGATCAATCTCTTCCTTCATCCCTCCTTTCTTACCCAAATCCATCCCTAAACTATCTAAAACCTTTACATCTTCTCAAACTACACCTCCTACTTAATCCTAACCCATCCACTCATCTGTTTCTCCTCCTTCAAAACAGCCAACACTTTACTCTTACCGTGGATTTCTTAAGACCCTTTGCCACACACTCCCTCTCAAACTCCTTCACCAAATACTCCGCCTTCTGAACTTCCTTCGCACTAAGGCAGTATCATCGCAACAGTATCATGTTTCCGTCCCTCTATACACCGGCCTATCCCTCAATTCACCCTCTCCCCTCCCTGCATCATTCCTCTACACAGACACTCTCCATAATAATATATATATATCTATATATATACGTTATTTATTATATATACTATATATATATAAGTATATATATATATATATATATATATAATTATAGATATATATAATATATATATATATATAATATATATATCATATATATAATATTATATATCTCGAGTTTGTAGCACAATCCTATCTATTAATATAATTGATACCAGGGTGCGGGACGGGGGAACTCAAATGGACCCATCAACCTCTTTCCCTAACCTCCCGAACCCTTAATGAAAGAGATTTTACATGGATTATATACTTTTTGCCCTAGTATTAAAATTCAAATATGGGAAGATTGTGCTTGAGAAACATCATTTTTC
>JABUQX010036354.1:0-2500 GCA_015478945.1 Trachelipus rathkii | reverse complement strand
CTAGGTATAGGTGAAAGTCGAGTCGAGCCGGAGCTTTGACGCCGGAGCCGGAACGGAGCCGGAAAGGGTGGATCCTGGTATAATTCTTTATTCAAGAATTTTTTTTTTAGGTTAAAAAAATCTTGTTACAAAAGAAGTACTGAATTCAATTTTTCCAAATGGTGGAGAAACCTTTTTTTAAAAGTCCCCGGAAACGGACCGGAGCCGGGCAGCCGGAGCCGGAAGCCGAAGCCTGGAGCCGGAGTCCGGGTCGGAGCCGGAAGCCCGAGCGGATTTGGTATAATTTTTTTCAATAATATTTCTTTAGGTGAAAAATATAGTTACCAAAAGAATGTGCTGGAACAATTTTAAAATAGTTAGAAACCTTAGCCGGAGCACGCGAGCGGAGCCGGAGCGGAGCCTGGGTGTAATTTTTTCAAAGAAATATTTTTTGGGGAAAATATAAAATTTGCCAAACAACACATGCGACAATTTTCACTAGTGCAAAACATTAGCCGGAACTGGAGCCCGGACGGGCCGGAAGCCGGAGCCGGAAGCCGGAGCCGGAGCCGGAGCCGGAGCCGGGAGCCGGAGCCGGGGCATAAATTTTTTCAATAATATTTTTTTAGGTAACAAAAATATATTACCAAGAAGAAGGCTGGTGCATTTTCAATAGTTGCGTAACCTTTTAGTCGAGACCCGGGTAGGGCCAAAGCCCGGAGCGGAGCCGAGCCGGCGCCGGAGCCGGAGTCGCAGATGGAGGTGGATCCTGCGTTAATATTTTTTATCAAGAGACTCTTTTCTAGGTAAAAAAAAAATGTTATTAAAAGAAGTGCTGAACAATTTTCTATGGTGCAGAAACCTTAGCTGGAGCCGGAGCCGGAGCCGGAAGCCGGAGCCGGAGCCGGAGCCGGAAGCTGGAGCCTGGGTGTAACTTTTTTCAGAAAATTTTTTTAAGGGGACAAATTATATGCCACAGCAGATGGAAAATTTTCAACATAAGTGCCCCCAAAAAAAACTTTAGCCGGAGCTGGGCCAGAGCCGGCAGCCGGAGGCCGGGCCGAAGCCGGAGCCGGGGCATAAATTTTTTCAAGAAATTATTTTTTAGGTAAAATATATTACCAAAGAAGTACTGGGCAATTTTCCAAATAGGTGGCAGAAACCTTGGTCGGAAGCCGGAAGCCCGGCAGCGGAAGCCGGAAAAGCCGGAGCCCCGGAGTCGGAGATGGAGGTGGATCCTGGGTGTTTTTTATCAAGAAATCCTTTTTTCTAGTAAAAAACTTGGTTATTAAAAGACAGTGCTGAACATTTTTCAATATGGTGGCAGAACCTTATGTCGGAGCCGGAGCAGAGCCGGAAGCCGGAGCAGGAGCCGAAGCCCGGATCCGGATCTTGGGTATAAATTTTTCAAGAAAAACATTTTTTTTTAGGTGAAAAATATATATTACCAAAGAAGTGGCTAGACAATTTAAATAGTGAGAAACTTTATCGAGCAGGAGAGGAGCCGGAGCTGGAGCTGGAGGTCTGAACCGGATGCTGAATATATTTTTTCAAACAATATATTTTTAAGTGAAAATATATTACCAAAAGATGGGGCTGAACAATTTACAATAGTGAAAGAAAACTTATCCCCGGAAAAACGGACCGGAGCCGGGACCCGGAGCCGGAATGGCTGGAATATCAAATTTCCTTCAAAAATATTTTTTTAGGTAAAAAAACTAATTACGAAAGAAATGCTGGACAATTTACAATAGTGCAGAATCCTTAGTCGGAGCCGGAAAGCCGGATGCTGGATATAAATTTTTTTTTAAAAAATATTTTTTTAATGATAAAAAATATTTACCAAAGAAGTGCTTGGACAATTTAACCACTAGTGCAAGAAACCTTAGTTCGGAGCCGGGGTCCGGAGCCGGAGCCGAGCCGAATGCAAGAGCACAGAAGTCGCCAGTCGGATGCCTTGCATATGAATTTTTTTAGGAAATATTTTTTTTAGATGAAACAATTTTTATTTGGCCAAAAGAAGTGCTGAAATTTCAAATACGTGCAAGAAATCCTTACGCGAGCCGGAGCCGGAGCAGGAGCATTTGGTATACATATTTTTTTTCAAAAGATATTTTTTAGGTGAAAAAATATATACCAAAAAGGAAGTTGGCTCAAACAATTTTCAAATAGTGCATAACCGGAGCTGGAGACTGAGTCGGAACGCCGGAGCGGAAGCCGGATGTCCGGAGCCGGAGCCAAAGTCTGAGTAAAATAGTTATTTTCCTTTTGGTGATGGGAATAATATATTAAATAATAATAATTTATTAAGTATATATATATTATATAATATATAATATCTATATATATATTATATGTTATAGTATATATATAATAATATTATATATACTATATTATAATATATAATATATAATTAATATATATAATATTATATATATTATATAATATTTAAAATAATAGTAAGATATTTTACTATGATATATAGACGTTAACACAGTCATCACCTATATTTATATAATAT
>JABUQX010036353.1:0-16490 GCA_015478945.1 Trachelipus rathkii | reverse complement strand
TTTCCTTTCTGTTTTTCTTTTTTTACTATTTATGTTTTTGTTTTTTGTTTGCCCCCTCCTTTGAGAAAAGGGCCCTGCCCTGTGAATATGGATGACTCGTAATAGTACCTATATATATATAATATCTATATATAATATATTATATATATTATATATTATAATATATTTAGAAATTTCTCTTTTTATGATAATTATGTATAATATATAATATATATATAATAATAAATATATAAATATATACGGTAATATACCTAAAATATATTTAATGATTAATGTGTGATTTACGATGTGTGTGTGGCTCGCCTAAAAGTTTTAAATTCTTAATTTGCTCGCGTCATGAGATAGACTTAAAGGTTGGCGCCACTGCCGTTATTCATCGTAGAGTAACAATATCAAAATTACTGTGCATTATTAAGTTCATCAAATATAAATTTCAGGTCCTTGTCTTATATATATAATATATTTAATAAGTATATATAATAAGTAACAATATATATATACTAATATATATATATATAAATATATATATATATACAGCTTGTGGCTGTATATATTATATATATATATATATATATATATATTAGAGCATTGGAAATAAAAAGACAGTAAGAAACAACATGGTCCTCTCGAGACTGTCCCAGTCAATCCAATAGAACCAATCACCAAACAGCATGTTCATGCAAATCCACAAAGTACCCTAGGGCTTATCAATAACTTACATAGTATACACATAGTCTAAAGCATGTTCATGCAAATCCACAAAGTACCCAAGGGCTTGTCAATACCTTACATAGTATACAAAAAGTCTACAACTAAAAAAAAAGATTATGGCTAAAGTACATGCAAACAAGAGTGCAAGCTTTAATAACTTTATAGAAACATGCAGTTTAACCTTAATAACTACTGTAACTAAAAACCGAAAATTTGGCATAGTCAAAATATACTATATGATACCCAAACCATACATAAACAAATCCAACTCTTTCTTAAATGTTGCAATCAAGTCGCACTCAACAACCTCCTGTGGCAAACCATTCCAAAATTTAACAATCACATTACTGAATGAATGCTTTCTTATATCAAGGTGGCTTGTTTTCTTCTAAATTTTCTTACTATGTCACCTGGTCTCCCGTCCGTGGTCTACTATGAAGAATTTATTGGTCTCCGTATTATCAATATATGTAAATATTTTGTAAACTTGCATCATGTCCGATCTGAGAAATCGCCCTTCTACAGAAAACATTCCTAACACCCTCAACCTCTCCTTATAGCTCTTACCCTCAAACCCAGAAATTATCTTTGTTGCTCTACGTTGCACTCCCTCTAGCATATCTAAGTCTTTCTTTAAGTAAGGGTCCCAAACTTGTGCACAATACTCTAATACTGGCCTAACATAGCTATTACACAGTTTACTTGTAACTTCCTTGCTCTTGTAAACAACATTGCAATTTATTATACCAAGCATCTTATTAGCTTTATTCCTTGCTTCCAAACAATGATTAGTAACTTTCAAATTACTGCTTATTATCACACCTTAATCTTTTTCTTGGTCAACAGACTCAAGCCAATCGCCAAATAAATCCACAAACAAATAAATAGCAAACTGGCAACACGTCTTTTTTTAGGTAGTGTCGGGATATGTAAATTTTAATCTACATTATAAATATATATATATATATATTATATATTATATTATACATATATAATATTTATTAAGATATATATAAGCGTTAAAAACATATAATAATGTAGTTTAACTCTAACGCCCCCACCCAAGCCCAAAAAACACACACCTAACCACAACACCAAAACAACGCAAATCTTACAATATAACAATAACACAAACAACATACCACCCACCACAACCAAACCACCTCCAACAAACATACATATATATATAACAATCAACAATAGCATAATATACGTAAAATAATATATATAACATAAACATAATAAGAACCCAACATATACATAATAAACAAACAAAGCACAAATAAAAATATATAAATTATATAATATATAAATTACTGTATATAACTATATATATTTAGAGAGTGTAAACTTTGATCTGTTCCGGCCGGAAATTGACATTTTTTTCCGGTTCCGGCACATGCGGAACTCCGGTCGGAACCACCAACCCACAAACGCAAACACAACCCCCCACAACGGACCACACCACCCACCAACCCACACCATATTTACGTAATTACTCACACAACACACCCAACAAACACCTCCCACCGCCACCTACATCCAACCTAAACAACCCCCCAAGATACATTAGAGACACACCCAGAACCACCACACCACAGGAGAAAACACAGACAACAACAATACGGTAAAAAAAAAATTTGCTGCCCAACCCATACAGAACAAACAGCGATTTTATAAACGCTTTTCACCACCACATTTACCCACAAGAACAACCACAACCAACAAACCAACTAAAAACCCATCCAACACCTCCCTACCCCCGGTATTCCTACTGGATTTAACCCCCCCCCCCAACCCCCCCAACCATCAAAACTCACAATTATATAAATAATCAATTATCTATATCGTATTAGCCTTGTATGTTGCATTCAATCAAATCACACAATCTATTACGCGGTATAATTTTTAAATAAAGTTTACAAAACACCCCCCACACAACACCATACAACCACTACCAATTACCTCCCACACAAACCACACCACCAAAACATATCCACCTATCACACTCAGCACATACAAAACAACCAAACCATCACCCACACCAACAACCACAAACAACCACCAAATACCAAAGTAACCAAACACTACACAACGCAGTATAGACAGATAGGACACAAAAAAAATTATTTTGCTTCCAATTAATATTCCCAAATTATAATTTCCCAAAAATCATAGATACATTATATATATATATATATATATATTATATAATATAATATATATATATCTATAATTTATATTATATATATATATATATATAATATATTATAATATATATATATATATATTATATATATAATAATATAATATATATATAATATTATATATATATATATATATATATATATAAAATATTATTGGCAGTGGAAAGTTACACAGTCAATTTTATCAAAACTCGCTTCTTAAGCCATTGAGTATGCTGTAAAGAACCGATATATATATGACTCGTTTGCATTATTAGTCTGTTCCACTGTTATATCTGTATTTTGAAATAAAGAATAATAATTGTCTCCTTGAAATGGCCTTGCGATAACTTCTCGAAAAACTCTGCTTATCCATCCTTCACATTATATCTGTAATATAGACAATTCTAGATAATCATAAATTTTCTACCAATGTGTGTCCTATCATGTATAACTTGTTCTGCCTCCTATGTATGACATGTGTGACTGAACAGAAACATCTAATATAATAATAAGCTTAACAATAATATAATTTAATCAGCTCTAACCAACTAAGGAATAATGGATTTCCGTTCCGACTTGAAAGTTCCCTCCTCGTAATAAAGAGCACCCTCTATGAAGGTTCTATCAGTCCCTGCTCTTTCAAGATGTGATTGTGAAGAATGGCTTATGTTTTTACTCATTTGCATACCAAATACAAATTTGAATCGTATTATCTGATGAACAGTCAAGAGTGGAATTGCCTGTTGATATACATGGAATGATGAGAGGAGAGAGCTCGATATGAGCGAGTTAAGTCTTGATCTCTCTCCAAATTTTAATGTTCGGTTACATTGTACTATATACCAAATTTTTTTGGGCGAGAATTTTTGTTTTTTACAATCTAAGAAACTACTCAGACGTTCACGGCCTTGATCTTTCGCATTTAAGGATGTTCCTTGGTCTAGAAACATACAGGACTGGCGTCTGCTTTACCATTCCAAAATTTTGACTCTAATGACCAAAGGCAACTATTCTCGTCTTAGTAAGATGATGATATGTCCTAATATGATTTATGACTAAATTTGAGTGTTGGCGCTCTTTGTCAGTTAAATTCGTTTTAGCCATTAATTTTGATTAGTGAGAACGACTACCTTAGTTTTACTGTTGTTCTTGCTGGCATATTTGTACCACTCTATTATAGATTTTAACATCACAATAAAAAAAAAAATCTTTTATAACCAGACGATGAGTAATTAATAAAACAATTTTTTTTAGGATTCATTGATTATTACAAAATCTGCAATCAATTTTAATGACTAAATTCTTCTTTAAAACAACTTCACTTTAAAAATAATCTTATAAATAATATTACCTATAAATTAGCACAATGTTCTGTACTTCTAAATATATATTTAACTTTTTATAGTATAAAACCTTCTACTTTCCTTAATCTTAATCGCTTACTGAGATAAATCTAGTTAGCCAATAATATACCACCAACTGTAAAATGAGTAATATATAGTATATATATTATATTATATTATTTAATTATATAATATATATATAATTAATATATATTAATTATATATATATATATATATATAATATTATATAATATATAAACTTTTTTAAATTTATTAACTTTTTTATATCTCAAATATTTATTATCCGCTAATAATATTAATTACATAATTATAATATTATATATATATTATATTAATATAATATATATATAATATAATTAATATATATATATATATATATATATTATATATATAATTATAACTATATATAATATAATATGATAATTACCAAATAAAGTTAAAGAGCACTGACGAGATGTTGAAGTATATGTTGTATGTTAATATATAAAGATATATAATATAATATATAATTTATATAAAATATAAGGAAATTTATGGTATAGTATATATTATATATTAAATAAAATATATTAATAATATATGATATAGGCTCACCGGTGAATAATAGATCAGTTAATATCGGATATAAGTCAAAGATTTCTTTTATATATATATATATATATATATATTATATATATATATATATATATTAATATATTATATATATAATAGCGTTATATATATAATATATATATATTGAAAGTTCTTTAGAATTTTTTTTTTATATACATCCTTTATAGTTAACGGAAAGTTCATTAGAAATTCCGGTTTTCCGGCCAGAATTTTTTTTGCGATTCCGGCTAATTCAGGTTTCGGTACACCCCTAAATATATATATATATATATATATATATATATTATATATGGTTACCTAACAAGTGCTAAGTATTTTTATTTCTGAATATTATATGTTATTAAATATGAAACTCATTATAAAATGTAGTTATAAAATAATAAATATAAAAGTAAAATTAAAGAATAATGAAGAATGGTATAAATAGTGATATAATATATAGCCAGCCTCCGACAAGAGCAACAATAAATATCTAAAAAAAACTACAAAAGCTAAAGGGAAAGGGAATACATTTTTGGAATCCTGGTAAAATTTTAGTTAGCAAAATGCAAAAAAAAAAATTTATTGCTATTTTTTTTTTTTTAGGGGGTGCAGGAATGATGTAAATAGAATGATAGAGAGAATGGCCGGTGAGTGGAGAGTATGCCCTAAGTCGAGTCCAGTTAGTCGAGAGGGCGCGAGGAAAAGGGCGTTCCACCGGTTATAAAATATTGAAGCGATGATGACCGCCTTTGGTCGACGGCTCCTTCTATCTTTGCGGTTTACCATGGGTTGAATCTGAATGGGACACTCTAGATTGATTTAGACCAACAAACCAAACAAAAGACAAAAACAAACAAGATTTCTGAATAATAACTAAATTATTAAAAAAACAACAATGGATAATAATAATATGTTCTTTGTTTTTCTATACATAAGAAAGAGTCTCCCGGGTTTGGCAGGATGTATAAAAAGGAGGGGTTTGATATTCCAAACAAATGATATTTCAATTTTACGATGTAACCTACCGCCTATCGAACTAAAAAACTTTTTAAGATATGGTTTTCGTCTAATGTACAGTATTCATAATACTTCATATTATTATAATTATTAACAATAATTTTTATTTTATTTTTTTTATTATTTTTTTTTTATTTATATACATTTTCCTAAACTAAAATTTATGCGTGCGACCAGGATTCCAAAAATGTTATTCCTTTTCCCTGTAGCTATTATAGTTTTATTAAGATATTTATTGTCTGAGTGAGTAGCACGAGGTCCTCCGGTTGTGAAGTCTGACCCATATGTTATATATAGATATTTAGATTAGAGCTAAGTACTAATTGTAGAACAAATAATATCAATTATCATCTATAGCTATAGGAGTAAGTGTATATATCACAATTGAGAAGATAGAGTTTAGAATTACACTGGCCTAAGTCGTCTATCATACCCCTCTGAGAATATATTAATCATATATATTATATATAGCTCTCTCGAAAGAATAGGGAACCCCATTATATAAAGCATCAAATAGCCTCCTACTGTGCAATGCAGTGAGGCTGTAGTAGGTAATAAATCCTCTATGAATTTAAAAAAAAATAATAATAATAAAAGTGAAGGACCCCCCACCCCCCATTTTTTCTTAACAATAATATGCTTACACCAGGATTCCAAAAAATGAGTATGTTCATTATTACGTTGTAGGCTATCGTTTACATTTTTAAGGGATATGGTTTTTCTGGTCAATGTTACAGGTGAGTATCATATTACTATAATTATTAATAATAATTTTGCATTTTATTTTATTTAATATATTTATTTTTTTGTGTGATTTTTAGCCAATTTCCTAACTTAAAATGTGTTACCAGGATTCCAAGAAATTTTCCGTGTAATATTCAAAGGGTGTAACTATTATAGACTATTGTCTTTAGATATTTATTGTAGTTGCTGCTTGTAGAGGCTGAACATGCACACTTAATAGTATAGTATAGTCTATATTAAATTATATAATATATATATCATAGAATATAGTATAAGTATGTTAATGTTTTATTTAATTAAATATGTATTATTAAATATATATATATATATATATATATTATATATATATATATACTATATCTATATATTATATATATATATAATATTACTATATTATAAATATATATAATATATGTATTATATAATTATATATATATTAATATTAACTAGTGCAAAAGACATAAATTGTAATATGTCGATTTCGGAGAGTGATTTGATAAATACCGAATATAGGAAAATAAGTATGGTATAAATATATTATAATATATATATTATAATATATTGTGAGTATATAAATAAATATAGTTACCTATAATGTATATAACTATCGAAATGTCTTGAAAGTAATATATATAGAGAGATGTATGCAGATAGTTATAGCATAGTCCCTCACTATATATATATATAATATTAGAGAATAATATATATAATATGAGTCCAAATTAATAAATAGGTATATATATATATATATCATAACATATATCATAAGCCTTGGTTGTAAAGTTTACATAGCCCGACGCTTCCTGGAAAAAAAATTTGGCGTTTGCCTAGTTTGTTATTTATTTGTTTGTTGTGCTCGAAATCAAAGACGTAGGCTACTTTTTTCCTATGATTTCAAAAATTTGAAATCTTTAATTAGTACATATTTCAGTTTGGTTAGTAAAAATAATGATGAAGGTTAAATTAAATTATTTCAGTTAGGGAAGTAATAGATTTCAACCAAATGTAAAGTAATTAAAGAGCTTTGTTTTTTTTTGAAAATTTTGTATAAGTTTGAAGTTCTTTTACAGGCCTGCAAAGTAACAATGTGCGGCGATACTCAGAAAACGGAGGATAAGCGTTTATTTATTCCGGTATGTGGTATAATACTCAACAAAGGCGTATTGAAATAGTTAATAGTATACTTCATCTAAGATTTGCGAAGTGTGAGGTCAGTTAGGTTAATTAAGATTAGATATATAGTATATATACCTATATATTTTATATATATATATATATAAATATAATATATACATATATATGATATATAACCCTCAACACTTGTAAGTAATATATACGAATAATATATAATATATATATATAATGTCACATCTATTAAGTATATATATGTATATGTATATGATATATATAGGTAGTATCTATACTGAGTTCACGTATACTATATATATATATATTTTATATATTATATATATATATATTATATATATATATAGGTATACTAGAGGTATATAATATTAGTAGTATATATAAAGCTATATATATTACATATATATATGATGATAGTCGTAGTATTAATATCGTTATAGAAAGACTTTCCATACATTATTTCGAATATTTTACATATATATATAATCATTATAAATGGTATACTATATGGATATAATATATAACGTAATAGGATAGTATAGAACTATATAGTTAAAAGTTCACTCATCTCTCTGTCTCGTTCATATCGACCGCCTTCTGACACACTCTAAAAACTGTGATCTCTCTGAGTGTGACACTCTAATTATGGTGAGTCGATACATACTCCTCACTCTTGCAGCTCTTACTAATATATCTCCGTCTTTACATCTGTGTCTATTCATAGTTTGACTCACGATACCTAACTCGCTTATACTAGCACATTATATAGGTAGGCTAGTATATAATCTATCATACTTCTGTGAGTATAACGTCTATAATATGATACTGATAAAAGTGATATATAATATAAAAAATAAATATCTATAGATAAGTGTGACTCGTGTTGATGTCTTCTGTATATATCAAAATAGTATTTAAATTATACTTATATTAGCGCGTGATCTCACTACATTACCCACCCTATCTCAACCAAACATAAATGCATAGAGCAATCAACTCACTCACGTATAAATGAACACCAAATCAAACATCGAAGACCCTCTCAGTAGCGCGCGTGATCAGAACATAGAACATTCTATTCTCATCTCCCACGTTCATACTACAAGACCACTACTTGATAACGCTCTACTAACCTGAAATTACTACGTGTTAGATCAACCCAATTCTCTGGGAGTACAAACCACGATCGTCTGATACCAAGGCGTACCCCTGTGACACCGATATCACTCGAGCTCTAATATACTCACCAACCCTGAAGACCGATAATAGTAGGTATTATACCAAGAGAGCCCTCACCCTTAGGTGCGCGAGTCATACGCGGGATGCCTTGCGAGATGAGAAATAGCAATTATCATGTTATCTGTGAGTATCTCAGTTCGTCTTAATATATAGTATATATAATATTATAATAATCATATCCTCAATAAAACTACATATAACTCCGAACAACATATATATATAAGCTATTCACGAATAACAAATTCTTACAATTATATATATCACGACAAAGAACACAACATTACAGTCACATAACACAAGTGAGAGCCTACGATATCTGCGCAAATATCATCCTTACACTCCGATAATTATCATAACACTCTGGTCCACAGAGAGCTCTATATATAAAAACCAGAATGTACAGCAACAAACAGCCCACCGTGAGTACAACGAACCAGAATCATAGAGAGAACCAGACAAAACAGTAAACAGAGAGATAATACTATACATACGCAACGACTACATTGCTTCTCAGACATCCGAATAACGAGATATAGATAGAGAGAGAAGAGAAAGAACGATAAGAGAGATGAGAAGATGAAGATTGAAGAGAGATAAGAGAAAGAGAGAGAGGCTAGCCTAATATATTATTCTACCTCAGGCATACCTACATTCCACACTATAACTGCGTATGAATTATATATCATACTCACACTTAGACTGGCGCTGATCCCGACAGAGAACAGACTCCATAATATATATCTCTCACACCAACGCTGATCTTCATCCTAACATATATAATAGTGCCCAATACAGACATTGACGCGTCATCGATTCGTATAGAAGTGATACTCACCATACTGATACACAAGCAGCTGTTTCGCAACAGCACCTATGACAATTATGTATCTCACGCAGAGAGTGTGGTATCAATTTATAAATTATCTAAATAACTCCTCACGAAACCAGAGGCGATATATTATAATATATATATATGATATTAATATATATATACATATATATAATATATTAATAATTATATATTATATAATATATATATAATACTATTTAAATATTATATAAATATATATATATATATAATAATATATATTATATAATATATATATATGTTAGTATATTTATAATATATATATTATTATATAATATGTTATATAGTGTGTGTGTTGATTATATAAATATATAATATATATATATATAATAGCATATTTCATTATGGTGTTGTAACATTGTAACAAACTGTTACGATTAACGAATGATTTGAATATAAGGATCTAGTTATATAGTCAACCACCTCACAAGTATAGCGTAGTTTTAAGCTCCTCCTGAGTGATTTCCTGATGTGAATATGTCATAGATGTTGATGGTTAATGTGAGCGCTAATTTATAATTAATGAAAAATTTACCCACCACTTTATTTCTTAGTATGAGTTGTTATTCTTAGGATGTTAGGTTAAAGTTAGGAGTTATAGGCATATAGTTATGTTAGGTATTAGGATACGGATAAATTTAGGGTAGTGGTTTAGGTGATATATGTAGTTACTTGTTAATTGTGAAAATTTATTAGAGAGGAGGTTACCTTCTGATGTAATTGCCTTACGAGAAAACTGTTTGAAAAAGTGTAGGAATTATGAGGTTACGGTTTTTTTTTTATAATGCTAATGTATGTTACTTACTGTTCGTTCAAGTATAAGTATGGGGAAACTTTGCTTATGGTTAGCAGTTATTGTTCCGTGCCGGTAAGTCGCTAAGTATAACCTGCTCTTGAGATAGTTGTCTATCACGGACTATTTTCTGATCTTGTTAACATTATATATTCTAGTTTATATATATATTGATGGATATACAGTTAGTCATTTATTGATGTTATAGAAAACTTTATATATGTATTTAATATATAGTGTGTAATAAGACATTATATTATATAATTATACATTTAGATATTATAATTTATATATTTTAGAGTGATAATATATAATAGTGGGTTAGGTTTTATTGAAAATTGTTTATAGTTAAGGTATATAACATAATTTAAACTTATTTAATATTTTAATGTAATAATTAGTAAATCTTTTCGTATAGTATATATAAAGCAATAGAGCAGATATATAAATAAATAATAAAATATTATTAATTAAGCTTCTATGAGATAACGAATTTGTTTATGGTTTACTGTTTTGATTTCTCAACTTGTGAGCTCTTTGATAAACTTTGGTTACGGAAAGCAAACTTTTTGAACTCAACTCACACGGGGTTGCGTGCGTCTTGTCGTTCGTTAGTAGTCGTCTCTCTCTCTATACATTTCGTAAGAGAGAAAGAGTCTAAGAGAGAGACCCTAATTATTTTATAAACGGAGAACTCGAATGAAAGAGAGTTTATTTCTCATTTATTAAACAATCAGAACAGCTTACTATATTTGGGACTTTTATAAAGTAACTAGAGTGCGTTTTGCAGTTTCGACACCACCGTAATACGTTCTGAGGTTTTGGAGTCACCCTTCTAGTAGAAACAGTTAATATTCCAATAGAAACTAAGAGGTACTACCGTAAGTCCGACTAGTTAGCACCACCGAAATGAAAAACGTTTTCTCGTCAAACGACGGGGTTATTCCTATGAAAAATTTGAATATATAGAACAACAATATAAATTACTCGTAGATGAGAAAATGCAAATGATCGGAGAAATTCAGATGAAGAGAGAATTTGATAATATAATGAGAAAGATTGGAGTTTACGCTGGGATCATCTCCAAAGCGATCAGGGATATGATAGGGGACAGCACCATATTGCTCAAAGATACCGAGTTAGTTGGTAGGCATGTTTACCTACTAGGCTACTACTGTATCTTGAGATTTGAGAACATGAGGAAATAAATCCATTGGCAGTGGTGATCACTGAAACCACTGAGTGAATGATTTAAATAATTTCATAGAAAGAAGAATTTGGGAGAATGTGTTCTATTTATTAATAAACTCTCTCTCTCTCTCTCTCTCTCTCTCTCTCTCTCTCTCTCTCTCTCTCTTCTTTTCTCTCTCTCTCTCTCTCTCTCTCTCTCTCTCTCTCTCTCTCTCTCTCTCTCTCTCTCTCTCTCTCTCTCTCTCTCTCTCTCTCTCTCTCTCTCTCTCTAGTCAAACTCTCTCTCTCTCTCTCTCTCTCTCTCTCTTCTCTCTCTCTCTCTCTAAGTCAGAGAGTTCAGAGATAAATTTCAAATTGGTAGGTAGCACAAGAACAGAGAACGTTATTTGCTCGCATCAGTCTTTGACTGAAAATTGAAGAAAGAGACTACCAAAGGGCACAGTGCAATGCATTTGAAGCTCTCAAACACATGTGCAGGAAAACACAAATGTTTTCCATGAAATAGGTGACTTTAACCTTTTTTTTTCAGAAAATGAAGAAATTGTTTTTTGTTGAGGCATCGAATATGTTTATGATTTTCTGTTTCCTATTTTCAACTTGTGAGCTCTTTGATAAACTTTGGTTTCTTACTGTGCCATGTCTACAAAATTTGGAGGACAGTGAATGAAATTTTGTTTTGTTTGCTACACAGGCCATGTATGTTGTCATCATCCAATTTTGGTTCTGTTGATTCATGTAGCAGACCAAATCTGCTTCCCATTAGAGCCAATTTTATGTTATTCATATATGAGCCCTGCGAACATTTTGGTATATAAAATAACCTCTCTCTCTCTCTCTCTCTCTCTCTCTCTCTCTCTCTCTCTCTCTCTCTCTCTCTCTCTCTCTCTCTCTCTCTCTCTCTCTCTCTCTCTCTCTCTCTCTCTCTGTTGATTTTTCCGGATTTTACATATATGATTTTGTGAGTACAAATTTTGACGTGAAGAGCACAGATTTTGATACCTAAAGCCGTTTTCGTTTTTACCTTTGTACTTATGAAACGTAAGAAATGCTCGAGTTTGCGTTCTTCGTTTTTGTCAAATTTAGCAGAAAATTTAGAAAAATGCTCACCAAACGTAAGGAATTTCTAAATTCTGTAAGGTTGCTATTTCCCGTGCTTGCGAATTTAGGACGTGCTTATGAAAAAATGTAAACAAACAATATGGCAGCGTTGTAGGTCCATTTGGTTGATGAATGTTTCATTCAATAAAATTAGTTTTAAATCTAATTTCTTCCAAATCGATAAACTCTATCACAATAGTTGATCAATTATTTGTAATAAACACCATTTGCTTTTGTTTTAATTTCTGTTTATGTGTATGGCGCTTGCTCTGTCAGGGCATCTGGTCAAAGCATTCGTGTTCATATTTAGGAATTTTTGAAAACTTTGCTTATTTGTTTATATTTTCATTTATATTTAGTATTGTAAATAAAAACTTAGCTTAGAATAGGAAAATTTATTATAACGATATTGACTTTGGAACAAAAACACTTCAGGTAATATAAGGTGTTTTGAATATTTTGCTAAATTATTATTGTATATGGTTTGACCATGTCCCCGTGACAATCCAATCAACAAACACCATTTATATTCTCAAACCTGTATTGTACCAGTATTCAGGCCTCCTGTTAAGTGAGCTATGGCCTGTGCAATATTGCAATGCAACTCAATACTTACAACTCACCAACTTATCCTTTAGAGACCCTTCAAGTGGAACAACGGTTTGACCGAGTTCTTTGTCTTATGTGAAAACAGTTCAGTCAATAATACTTTTCTTATCAAGAGAATGACGCCTTTTTGTGATTTTTCAATCTTTCAAATCAACGAAACCACGTCTTTAAGACTTAAAGCAATAGCTAATTGAATTATTGAATAAATGAAAAGTAAAACACGTTTGGAAATACTCAAGAAAACCACTGGGATAATTTTAGAATATTTTTAATAAAAAAAAAAAAAAAAAAATGTACTGGTCTTACAAACTAGATTTTATAAGTCCATGAACATGTATCCGAATGTCCGTGGGTATTCGCATACATGCGCACTGCACATATAGAAATTTCAGTACTATATATAGTTTTTATATTTATATATATATATATATAATATATATATATATATCATATATATAATATATTTATATAGTAGTATTATATATATATATACTATATATATATATATATATATATATATATATATAATATATCTATATATAACTTCAAACTAATCTAACAACAGGTTTTATAATTCCATGTACATGTATCCGGATGTCCGTAGGTATCCGTTTACATGCGCACCGCAAATTAATAGAAGCCAAAATATTAAACTAACCAAGTATATATATATATATATATATATATATATTATATTATATATAAGTATATCATATATATATATATATATATATAATATAGTATATATATATATATATATATATATACATTATATATATTATAATATATATATATAAATATTAAATATTCTGCTTTAAAAAAAAAAATAAATAATCAAATATCAACACTAAATGCTTTACCAATATATTTACTATAAATCTTCGCCCATAAATATATATTTATATATATATATTATTAATATTATATATATATGGATGTTAACCGAATATATTCTAACCATTGCGAAAACTAACAAAAATAATATAGAAAAGATATAGCAAAAAGATATAAATATTTCCTTGTAATTAAATGTTTTTAGAAATTACTTAAAACATCGATTTGGTCAGTGTGAACAATGAATGCAAAACCAGCTGATCAAATAACAGCTGATGTCTTAAAGCAAAGAGTTGCGAACTAGTATATAGCAAATCTTAATTTCAAATAACAAAATGTGACTTTGGCAATTTTTTTACGTGTATAAAACAACTATAAATTTTAAATGTCGTTTAAACACTTTATATTTTGGTTTACACAAAAGATACTTAAACCATAATTAAACTTTATTTCAATGATAAATACCGCTTCCGTGCTAGTGATTATATTGGTAACACGCAGACACAATGCATTTGCAAAATCGCGTTTACACAAACGATGCTTTTAGAATTGCAATGCGAAATTACAAATAAACACAATTATATTTAAACACAGATTAAACACCCTTAGCTTTACAAGAAAATTAAGCCACGATATTTCCACACTGAAAATTAAAACACCATTTTACATTTAAAAAACATTACTACAATTACTTTATAAAATTATAAAATAAGACAACTCAACTATACAGGAATATGCACACTAAATATAAAGATTGATGCAGACAAGGCACAAGACGCATAACCAACTGTAGCACTTTGACTACAACGAAAGAAAGCAAAAAGATTCAAATATTCTAATTTTTAACTATTTAATAAAATCTTCGTCAATATCAGCTTTACGGCTAACAATCCAATCACAATTCCTAAATTAATTAATAAATCCGATGTACTCCCCACTTATTAGTTATATTAGAAAAACAATGTAATTTAACATTTAGCTAAGCCGAAAATTGGTCTTTTCCTTGTACAATTGAACTTTGTCCACAAGAAATCACA
The DNA here is from genome assembly GCA_015478945.1 of Trachelipus rathkii. Taxonomy (NCBI): domain Eukaryota; kingdom Metazoa; phylum Arthropoda; class Malacostraca; order Isopoda; family Trachelipodidae; genus Trachelipus; species Trachelipus rathkii. The sequence goes on along the minus strand of JABUQX010036353.1, from coordinate 1,056 downwards.
ATTTTCTTCTAAAATCGAAACATAATAAAAGCCAAATGCATTTATACATTGTGAGCTTCACATTTCTAAAATCATTAAATATTATTCATACACATTATAAATATATATAAAAACAATTACATAATAATAAATGCGTAGTATCCTTATTAACAGTTTAAAATATAAAATAATAATATAATGATAATACATAATAAATAATAATAATATAGAGTATTAAATAAATTTTAATTTAAATTTAATACAAGTTTTTTTTTTGTGGAATGACATCCAATCAAAACTTAGCTTTTCAAAAGTAAGTCTCGAGAAACCAGTTTTCCATTGGCTGTCCCATTTACTCTCATAGAATTAACCAAACCATAATTTTTACAGAAATTTTCCGAACGAGCCGCTAACAGATATACAACGTATATATAAGACAAATGAAAGAGATATTGCAATGACAATGTTGGCCATTACTTTTTTTACAATACATAAATGAGCAATGTTATTTATATTACGGTTAATTGCATTTACTCTTTGGCCCACCCTTTTGAAGCAAATTGGTACATTTGCTTTATGTTACACGTATTAAAACATTGGGTCTCATTCACATCAAGTGCTCCTTCTCTTGCTGTAGTAGACTTCCTGATAAGGGACCAGATGTGTTGGTCGGCATATGACATGCTTAAATGGTCATTGACGACATTATTTCACCCACTAATGTGGATTAGGGCAAACTTGAATTTTCCTTCGAAGAAACAGTCACAAGAGTAGTCGGGTGTTTGCGCCGGGTCACAAAATAATATTTAAAATCTATTTTCAACAAAATAATCAGCTTCGTTTCTTTCATCTTTTATTTTCGTTGTGACCATCTTTGCTGGCATTTTCCTTTGACATACAACTACTAATATTCTTCTTACACCCTTTCCTCCAGACCTACACCCTCTCTTCTTTCTTCGTTATCTCCTTTTCTTTCTAACTTCTTCCATAGTATCACACATTTCTTTGTGTTTCTGTGTCTCTTTTGACACTCTTCTCCCTTTCTGCCAACTTCTCTCATCTTCCTTGTAAACAATA
>JABUQX010036352.1:0-16431 GCA_015478945.1 Trachelipus rathkii | reverse complement strand
CATAGATTAGAATTTTACTCTAAGAACAGAGTAGGAAGGAAAATTTCCAAATAAAATTAATTATTGTAAACTAATGTAGTTGGTTTTCTTTAAATTTATTTATAAATCAGTTTCTTTTTTCATTTTCATATAAAACTGTAATAATTTAGATAACTTTTAACATTTAATTTATTTTATTAAAAAAAACTAAAAATATCTTATGTTAGGAGCTACCGTATTCCGGTACCCTATTGTATATAAGGCCCTGAATTTATATATATATATATATTAATAATATATAATATATATATATTATATATAATATATATATAATATATATATATATATATATATATATATAGTATATATATATATAATATATAATATAATGTACTGTATTTGCCTTGGCCCAGGTGGGCCTCAACCATATCCCCTCACAAAACCCCGCCATTCACTCTATTATGCACCTTTCTTCTCGCCTCTCAAACTCGCATTTCTCTCCTCCAGCTTTCCTTACTGATCAGTCCACTTTTTTCTTCCGGATCCATCACACATATGATATTATATTATTAGTGTGAGAGACGTTATATATATATATAATATATATATTATAATATTATAATATATATATTATATATATATATATATATAATATATATATATAATTATATAATATATATAGTATATATATATATATATTATTGTATATTTATATATTTATTTTATTGTATTACAAATTAAATAATTATATTTATTCAATCGATGTTGAAAATGCTTTTCAAATTATTCGAGATACGAGATAAAAATAAATATATAATTGTAATTGTGGTAAAGTTTTGCTCCAAAATAGACGTTATTCAGATAATCTTTTTTTAAAATATTCTATAACATTGCTCAAATAAATACCGGTATCACGTGATGAAAAATTTATAATTTATGTTGATTTTAATTTTTTTTTTATTTTAATTTTAATTTTAATTTAATAAATTTTTAATAATATTCAAAATATTACTAACAATATCTATGAAACTATTCCTTTAACTTCAAATTTCCCATTTCCGTTCTCAGTTAATTGTTTTTTTGTTAGCTAAAGTTAGCGTTCACCACACCGCACCGCACCGCACCGCACCGCACCGCACCGCAACCGCACCGCACCGCAACAACACCGCAACAGAAGGTAATGCAACAGTACAACACCTCACACCTCGACACCTCAATATTTAAAGCACCTACACAGCGTGAAACACTGAAATTTAATACCGGACTGCATGGCAACTCCCCGCTGCGGTAAGTCCTCCTACCCTAATATTACTAACACATGTTTAAACAAAGCAAAAAAAAAACCATTTAGGATTAGGTTTTTAAACATTTTATATTAATATTGTATTATATGTTGAATTATCTATTGCTTTATTTTATAAACATTTCACACCTCAAGTGTATAACCCAATATATATATATATATATATATATATATATAACTATATTATTTATATATATATATTATATATATATATATATACTATATAATAGATATAATGTTATATATATATATAATATATAATATATATATATATATTGCTCTAGTAGTTGCTACAGAATCGGAGTGTATTTATTTCTGTTATTAAGTACTTGAATATATATATTATATATAATATAATATTATATATATATATAAATATATATATATATATAATATATAACATATTATATATATATATAATATATATATATATTATTAAATTAAAATGATTTGTAAACTGATAAAAATCATAATTTACTCCTCACACAAAAGACAATTTAAAATCTTTATTCATCCAGGGATATATATTCGTTTTGGTCTAGTCTGAAAACACCTCCGTATGCCCAAGTTCACAAAAATCCAATATGGCGGACCATCATCGTAGAAGAGAGAAACGGCGGAATTTTCTTTCGTTACTCAGGAATTCTTCTTCAATGAAGCTATTATTGCAGAAGACAAGCTAAATCTATTGCCTTCTTTATATGAACATTATACTCGATGTATCTTCTTTTTTCTTCTTCTTCTTCTTTTTTCTTCTTTTTTTTCTTATTTGTTATTCTTCTTTTTTTTCTTCTTCTTCTTCTTTTTTTATGGTATTGTTCATTAAACTTAAACGTGTGTGTCTTTTTTTATGTGTTTTGTGCTTGGCTTTAAGGCTTGATAAATGTTTTTTTTTTTTTTTTTTTTTTTTTTTTTTTTTTTTTTTTTTTGTATTTTATACTTTTAGTTCAAAGTTGTTGTACGAGTTTATGGCGAAGAGTTACTTGATCTCTAGAGCTTTTAATAAAATATATTTAATTTTATTATTATTATTATTATTATATTTATTATTGATTATTTATATTATTATTATTATTATTATTATTATTATTATTATTATTATTATTATTATTATTATTATTATTATTATTATTATTATTATTATTATTATTATATATTATTAATATTATTATTATTATATATTATTATTATTATGATTATTATTATTATTATTTATATATATATTATTCATTATTATTATATTATTATTTATTATTAATTTATTATTAATTATTATTATTTTTTATTACTATTGTATATTATTATTATATTATTACTATTATATTATTTATTATTATTATTATTATTATTATTATTATTATTATTATTATTATTATTATTATTATTATTATTATTATTATTATTATTATTATTATTTATTATTATTATTATTAGTAGTAGTAGTAGTAGTGAGTAGTAGTAGTAGTAGGTAGTAGTAGTAGTGATAGCAATAACAATATTATTATTATTATTTTATTATTATATATTATTATTATTGATTATTATTATATTATTATTATTTATTATTATTATTATATTATTATTATATTATTATTTTATTATTTTAATATTATATTATATTATTATTATATTAATAAAATTAATATAATATAATAAATTATAATAATATAATAAATAATTAATAATAATAATAATAATAATAATAATAATAATAATAATAATAATAATAATAATATTAATAATAATAATAATAATAATAATAATAATAATAATAATAACAATAATAATAATAAATATAAAGTATTATTTGCACCAAACTAACTACATAATTATCAAATATCAAGATGTCTCACCCTATTATATTATACAACAATGTATTTTATATCTATAATTATATCTTGATATCCCAAGAGCTCATTTAGGCTATAATGAACAATCAACGAACTAAGCTAAATTGTCTATCTTCTTTTTCATGGACCAAATTATGTCCGAAAGTTCTTTGAGAAGAAGTTTAAAAAGGAAGAATGGCCTTGATTGTGATGCTCAGTGGAATATTATTATTACACACAGCCTCACAAAATACTTATATTATGAACCAAGACCTAAACAATATTGTACTTGAGCGAAAATTCAAACTAAACACGTGGGATTGGAGAATGAATCTTTAGTGTAGTTTACCATAGGGAATATAAAGAGAATTTCAATGGGTATTCAGGAATGGCTGAGGGATAGGGGGGTTGTTTACCCCATTCATCCGGGGTATTCACTTTCAATAATATCATGTGTGTTCAAAATCACCGGTAAAAGGAGTTTTATTTTCATAGTATAAAAGGGAGGCACTAAAAATCTAACAATGATATGAATAGAAGCCATCGTTCTATTTTTTGGTGGAGCTTTTTTATATTTCTATTTACCTTTTTATTCAGGTTTTTTTTCTCCTTTTTAGTGTCTTCTCCGTTTTTAGGATAACCAAATATTTTTCTTAGAGTGGTTATTTATACAAAAAAAATGCTTCGAATGTGGAACCAGTCTAACAGTCTTCTGGGATCAATGTCCATTATATTAATACAGTAGTACCTGATTTTTTCCTATTCATCACTACTTCAAAAATAATAATAACAACAATTAAGATAAGAAGTATTGGTTTAAATTGGAAGCGTCGAAATTGTTGGTTTTTCATTTTGTTGTTTTTTTTTTAGTTGGTAATCTGATTTTTCCTTTAATGCACTTTTGATAGGCTGTCAAAATTAATTTTGTTTTCAACACAAAAGCTCAACAAAATTATTCTCTAATATCAGCTTTTTAGATCATAAATGCACATCAAATCTTTTGTCGAATTAACACTATGAATTAACCCATTTCAAATATATTTATTAGTGTATTATTAATATCACAATTAGATCATAATATAGTACATATTAATATTTTTATGTATAATTATAATAAAATTATATATATATATATATATATATATATATTATATATATATATATAATTATATTATATATTAATTAATATATATATATATATAATATAATAATATATTATTATTATATAATATTTAATTAAATTATATAATTATATTATTAAAATATATATTAATTATATATATATATAATTCAATTAGTATATTATATTATATTATATATATATATTATATATATTAATTAATATTATATATATATTATATATTATATATATTATATATATAATATATATATTTATATATATTAAATATATATTATATATATATTTAATATATATATATATATATATATATAATAATATATATATAATTATAATATATATATAATAATATATATAATTATTAATTAATATTATTTAATATTATTATAATATAATACTATATATTATATATAATATTAATAGTATTATATTATATATAATTAATATATTTATATATAATAATAATATATTCTATATATAATTATATATATAATTAATTATATATATTAATATATATTTATATATATATATAATATATATATTAATATATATATATATATAATATATTAATAGATATAATATATTATATTTAATATTATTATATTAATATTATATATTATATATAATATATATTAATATTAATATATAATTATTATGATATTATACATAATATATATATATAATAAGATTATATATAATAAATATATATATATAGTATATATTAATATATATATATATTAATATAATATATATATATATATTATATATAATATAATATATATATATAATATATATTTATAATTAATATATTATATATATAATATATATATATTATATATATATATATATCCCTATTTATGTTATATATATATAATATATATATAATGATATAAGTATATTATTATATGATATATTATATATATTATTATATTAATATATATATATAATATAATTAATATATATATATATATATATAGATTATATTTATAATATTAATAATATAATAATATATATGATATATATTAATATATATATAGTATATATAATATATTATATATATGATATATAATATAGCTAATATAACGAAAACATATATCTAGAATAACTATATATATTTAAAATAGATTATAGAAATATGATAAATGTCTTATTATAATTATTATATATTGTAAATGTAGAGTTATATAAACTTGCTTTAACTTCTTAATTATATTATTATAATCAACAATACTCCTAAAACACTAAATATTTTGTATATTTTCATCATTACTACCAACATTGACTTAGCTCAATAAATAACATAAGGGAAAATTTTTAGGTTATCTAAATTAATTATTATATTGTAAAAGGAGATAAAGCAGATAAGGTCTCCTTATATATAGCCGAGCAGTATGATAGAGAGAGTCGGGAATATATTTCGGGCCTATTCAAAAGTAATAGAGAGAATGACGATACAGCTACATACCATAGATTGGAAATGATTTCAATGATTTCTATGTAAAGGTGATATTAAAGATGAAAGAATGAAATAACATTAAAATACCACTGTAAAAACAAATGTTATATAAAAAATTAATAAAGTTCAAAGATATGCAGAAGACGATACAGAGCACAATTCGATACAGACAGAATTATAGCGAAAGACAAGAAAAGAAGAGAGCAAGCAGCGAGAGACAACAGCGAATTAGAAGAGATAGTAACATTATATATAGAACGGGAAAAAGAAGAAGAGAACGAAAGAATAGTATTCATGATATTGACATATACTGGAAAATATACTCAGAGCTATTAAGGTTACGGTAGACGAGTGAGCATAAGCCTTCGGATGCAGCGCTCCCGATAGAAAATTGATTCAAATGTATAGCGCACACATAGAAGCGTAATTACGAGATTCGGGAATTCTTCACGTGCTATAAGCACGTCATTTACAGTATCATCTGTTAATGCTAAGAAACGAGATCCAGTAAGCAAAGTTAAGGAAAGCTTTCTATAAGGCCAAGTATGACACCTTTCTGAAAGTGAGTTCATTCGAGTTAAACTTTTATGTAGTATCCATCCGGTCAATATAGCTGATTATTATTGTGGTTGTTTTGGCTGTCTTATATTATGATGAATGTCATTCTTACATTATGAGTCTTCTTATTTATATTTTTATATTAAAATAATCCTTGTACACCTCATGTAAGATAAGCTGAGCTCCTTTCACACATTTGAGAGTGTCAATTAAATTAAAAATCTCCGTAAGAGTTAAAAACTCACTCAATAATTTGTTAGAGCTACCTACCCAAGCCTACTCACTGATATAATACTACGCTACCTGATATATTATAACTATATTATTAATATATATATATATTATTAATATATATATATATTATTATTAATATATAATATATATATAATTATATATATATTAATATTAATATATTATGATATATATATAATATAAATTAATATTAATATATAATATTTATATTATTTATATGATATGTATATATATAGTATAATTAAATATATATATATATATATTATATATAATATTATATATATATATATATATATATTATTTTATATATATATAACATAGCAAGTATGAGATAAGCACTGTAATTAAGTGATATAGTTAATTAGGATTAAAGGAGTATATAGATATACATGCAGAGATAAATTAGTCTACTGAGAATGCTTGAATTATATGGAAGAGTATGTGCTTTAGGTATTTATGGTTAGAATATGAGTTGAGTTGAGTGGGCTGTGGGGTTGACTGTTCAAAGAACAAGGTGCCCTTTAGAAGTGATAGATGCATGGATCAAATTTTTTACATCGTTGAGGCAAAATTGTGAGAGATAGATGGAAAATATATGATAGAAAGAAGAGGATACTATTATTATTATTTTATAGTGATTGTAATGTAGACTTATCATTACGTAAATGTGTATAGTGGATAGTGAATATTAAATTGATAAGCTTCTATATACGTGGCTAGGGTGTTAAGGATTTTTACATTTCTGGTAATAGGTAAGCATTAACTGAATAGAATTAAAAGCATGTATTTAGGTAGTGAATCGTGTATTCTAGTTAAAGATATATAAATTGGAGTTTATGAAAGTAATATTTATAATGGCGAAGAGAGTGACCATAAATTTGTGCTTATATGTTACTCCTTGCCATATATTTAAATTTAGTATATGTTTAATAATATGATAGATTATAGTATAAAAAGATATATTATAAATTAATTGGTAGATAATATAAGTGCGGGAAAGGTATGTTATTAGACTCTAAATAGAGAAAATATGTTAGATGAGTGTTTAGGGTATGACCTTGGCTTTATATTTAGTATTGAAGATTAATTCATGTAGTATTTTGTATTGAGGTGAATCTGAGAATGTAAGTTTATTTAAGAAAATTAGGTTCAAGAGAGGATTTGTGATATATAAGTTAATTTAGATAAGGATGAGGATTTTTGAAATAACTTATAAATTATATGATATACGAACTAGCGTTTTATAGGCTGTATGATTGTATAAGAAAGTATCGCGAATGTGTGAAATAATTAGTTAGAATAGTATAAGGCAATATGAGTGTGAGCTAAAGTATATCTATAGTTATTAAATTATTTAATTCATGAGCTTAATATTTATACAACTGATAAAAGTGGAACTGGATGGAATACTGGAGTTATATGTTAATAGGAATAATGATTAGCTTAGGGTTGGAAAGTTATAAGCTGGTGAGCAATTAAAATCTAATTTTGGTGTATATATAATGATAAGTACATAAATAAATTTATACGAAGGCATATAAATATATTAGTCTCTCAAAATTTTTTTTCTTAAGGTTATTAACAATGAGGATGTAATTGTATTTTCTATAAGGTATAGTTATGTTATTATATAAGTAAGTGAATACTATTGGTGTAAAATAAGATTTTACTATGCATCTAAGGTGCGAGTCTTGATTTTAGAATGAATAATCATAATGGAGTGTTAGGTTGTAGAGAAGAAGTTGATAAAATGAGGAATTGAAGGATGTTAGGTTAGAGTTGTGTAATTAGTGACTAGAAAAGGAAGAAATGATGATAAAAATAAATCGTATAACTAAGGTGGTTGGTCATTTGGAAAAGTATGATGGTAGTTGATTGGTTTAAGCAGTTATTATATATTAGTGGTGAGGCATGGAAGCTATACTAGATCCTGTGGTATGGATAGTAATAACGAAGAAAAGTGGTATATTATGTAGTCAAGCAATGAGTATAGTGTGCTGAAAAGAATGAGGGGATGTTAGGAGTTTGGTTTAATAATCGAGAGGATAAAATGTTTCATAATAGGAAGTAAAATGGCGTGGTGTTGGTAGGCATATGGGGACTAATATGGGGCTATGGGGCATTAGGGACTTAGAGTAGTGCATTGTATGTAGTGCATCCTGGCTCCAGGTTTATGGGCAAATCCTTGAGCTACTGACGAGGCATGCATTGTGATGGTCGGGTCAAGGTGGGTGAAGCTACTACGACGTCTGAGTTGCAAATATTGTACATGACTGGGCAGATTGGCCACTTAAATGATAGATAAGAATAGTGTGAGATTGTAAGACGATTCCATTAAAAGGAGTGGTGGCCTCTTTTATTCTGTAGCGAGTCCAGGTCATCGTTGCTTTCATTAGACTTATGATATATTTAGTTTTGGTGACTTATTAGTTGCTCACCCCTCCACCTCAGTACTGTTGGGAGCCGAGAGGAGACTGACTACAAAGTACCATAGAATCCGAATGTGCAATAATTTTCCATATCTGAGTTATTATGTTATATTATGTAAATCTATCTACTATTTATCACTTTAGGGCGGCGTGCAGGAGATTTATATATATTTATGATAAACATATTAAGGTATAAAGCAGTAGTATATATATATATTATGATAGTTGGTTGATAAACCAAGTAAATATAGTAATCTTTGTCTTGTCGTCTTATTCTTACACCTATATATAATATTAAAATGTTCCTGTTTTTATTTCTTTTCTTTTTCATCTTCTCCTTCTGTTATGATAAACAGTTATATAATATTTATTATATATTACTTATCAGTAGGTTATAGCAGCAGCAATTATTTGAACGTAGCAATAAATTAGGTTGTTTATTTGTTGTAAATAAAAACTCGGTGTATGACTACTGCTATTTATAGAACTTTTTTTTATTTATCTTATCTCATCTTTATAACTAATTCTATAGTTTGAGAGGAAATTCACTCTATATATTGAGTTATATATTTTTACTTAATACTATTTGTTCATTTTAGTTTCTTTCTTCTTCAAATTAATTCCTCTCTCATTCTTTATCAAACAATTCGTCAATAACATTTTTATATATTGCGATAGTTTTAATTTATTATTATTAAATAATTTAAATAATATTATAATTATGTATCACTGTCTAGGGTAGAAATACAACTTTTACTTCATTATCATACTGAACTTGATAATAAGATGAATATCCCAAATCATTCAAAGTTGATGTTATAAATACTTTTGATAAGAAAGAATCGATTTTAAGATAAAAATTAACAGTATAAAGAAGTGTACTTACAGTGAAATTTTATAACATTTTTACTAAATCAGTTGAAAGATAAAAATAATTAAGAAAGAGATAAATATAAGATAATAACGTTGTCTTATTGTGATTATCCTATATAATATAATAATTTCTATTGTAAATTTGTACATTCGTTAAATAAACATATTTATAGAAGTCAAATGACTATATAATCATTAATATATCCTGTGTAAACCTGACAGACGAATTTTAATGTTATGTAAAAGCTATAATCACGCTGATAATTTATGTGTATCCTATATACTCCATAGAACTGAAAACAGAGGTGAGATAAAAATTAAATATCTATAAAATAAATAACATACACAAACTCTTTCCGGACAGCTGATCCTGAGGATGTATACAGACACACTTTAAATCCTAGTTTCTCGCGCCTTTAATATTATACATACCAATCTATTATAAATCATATCTTTATAAACTAGATTTCATGAGTTAGTTATGAATCACTAGAATTTAGTGAGATCAACTAATTTTTCATGTGCTAGCTCTATCTACTCTATGAGCCATTATAGCGAATCCATTTGTGAGAGAAGTTCACCCATAATTAATGACTCATAGTTATATTCTCCAAATTGTACCATATTACAGATAAATTACCATAATTCACATTAGAACTCAAGTCTGACTTCCTGTTGAGATACCTTCTTAGGAAGAAAAGTTTTATATATAGTATTAATCGTTTGATGATATATTATAGTAAACTATTGACTTATTAAAGCAGTTGGGATCTTACAAACTCTTTATTTGCTAAATATAGCTCACTCAAGTGACTACCTACCTACATCGCTAAGTTTCCAAGGGCCTAAAATACCTTGACTTAACCCCATTCATACTCCCCTATATTATAAGTGACTAGTTGAGTAAACTGTAAAAGTAGAAATATATTGGTGAGTTTAGAGTCACGAGCTTTATACTCACTTTTTGGACTATAGTTTCTTATAGAGTTGTTATGATGGTAAATAATTACACAGCTTTATTATACTTGTACATTAAATGATTATAGTATGTTATTAATTTATAATAAAATAGTATTTAGTGCATTAAAGATTAAAAAACCAGTGTATTCCCACTGAGGGCCGGATTGACGAGACTCACTCGGTGGGCGGGTTGCCGCAGTAGGTCATTGCTTTATTGAGTAAAACCCCAGCTTATTGATAAGAGTATATATTTCCACTATCGACTACAAATAGTAGCTAGATAGAAAGATAAGGCAGTTTATTATAATTATGAGTTGTAGTACGACGTACGACACAGTCTTGAGAATGTTCCGCGTCAGCAGTGAAGGTAATTTCTCAGTAAGTATAAACAATTATTTTATATTTTTGAGACTCAATATTACATACAAACATTTATCATTTTATTGTAGTAAGAGCTCTATAATTCTTACTCTCATTATCATATAAAATATAAGAGATGATCCTTCCTAGTATACTATCAACTCTAGTATTATTATTAATAATATTATTACTCATTATTACACATTAATCTGGATATAAAGAGGAGAAGTGTAGGACACCGTCTGGTTTCAAAATCGGCTTTATAAGTGGTATGTGTTCTGCTACAGTTTGTCTCACTTATATTTCCCTCGTCTTATGCTTTCACCATCTACTTGCGAAAATTATATTAGTGTGAGCACTTAACCATATTTCGATTCTAAAGGTTCTTTCAAAGGTTGTTATATAGCATCTCAATACAAACAAACATCGCGGCGCTCTATATAAAAGAAAATCTTGGTCCCTCAATATTTTCTAGAATATATCTATATCAACATAAAACCACGGAATTGATATTACGTTAACGTGCTTTCAACTCTATACAGGAAAGGTCTATGGAAATTGATGTATAGTTAGTGCTTTAAACTCATACAACCACGAAGCTCCATGGCTCTGACCAACCTCTATTTGCAATACATTAGTAAATATTAAACTCTATTTATTTTTTCTACTTAATAAAAATAATCTTAGACAGTTAATTTAGGAGTCTATAAAAATGGACATCAGTTTGCTAGGATAAATCCATATTACAATTAATATTCTTTAGCTGGAATTATAGGTTTGATAGGATGAAGAAATGAGCTCTATAAGTTTGCATTTTTAGGCGCTCATGCCTCATATCTTTAAGAGGGAATATGGACTACACGAGTCACAATTCTTGGAAATTAAAAAAGGGTTTTCAAACTGGTCTTCACATTGTGCAGCTTCGAAACAGACTCTGCTCGTAAATGTACATCTTTGTAACCTCACCTCCACAATCCTGCACTGATAAAACGGTGAAAGTAATTTTGACGTGCCGATTTGTTTCATGTATGATGAATCCTACTACTATCATTTTTTTTTCTTATATTCAATACATAAAAAAGCACTCTTGTCATTATTTAAATGATTATGAAATAAGCGTATTATGATGTCACAAAAGTCTCACAAGATTGAACGTACTTTAAACAAAATAATTTATGTGTTCTCAGATGCATATCTCCCATTATAAATACAGTATCTGTTTCATGAAAAATAAATACTATATACTTACCGACTGCACGTTAACGGTTGACAGATAATTCCGACGTTCATGCTGTATTCATCTTCAGTGTGAATCATATGTAGGCCATATCGATGCATCAGCTTCCACTCTCTTTTGTGACCTGTCGAAATTTAAGTTTGTATAACCTTATTATACCATCCTCACTCGCACACACACACGCACACAAACACACACACACGCACGCGCGCACACACACACACACACACACACACACACACACACACACACACACACACACACACACACACACACACACAACAATATTATATACTTCACAGTACTATAGATAGGCAGCAGTATATATATATATAGAGTTATATATATATATATATGAGCAGAAAGAGTATATATATATATATATATATATATATATATATACTAGACCTAAGGGCAATTTACGCATAACTTGCGTAAGTCCGCACCGTGAGTAACTTCAATTTTGCCTGCTGAATTGCAACAACCTCCGAAAAAGATGCGGAAACATGTGCGCGGAAGTGTCAAAGTGTTCCGCACACTTGGGAAAATTAAAACAAAAATTAAATAAACTAAAAGAATTAATCTGAACGGATTTGCTTTCCTCTTTATCCATAGAGCTTGGTTTTAGATATCAAAAACGTTCAAGTCATCGACCATATTGCTGGATCTGAGAATCACGACGTTTACAGCTTCTTCTCTGTAAAGTCTAGTTAAAAATTAAAACTATTTTGTTGATTTATTGTTTCCCTTTTATTCCATTTCTACAACAATATTGGAATTACGTAATTCGTAACAGTTTTGTAAAGAACGATAAAATTAAAAAAGAAAGGAAGAAAGACTAATTTTAAGAAGGGTTCGTAAACAAAAGATTAAAAAAAAATCCTTAAAATATTGATAAAATAAAATTTAATGATATTTTATATTCTCATAATAATAATTTTATTTTTATGCAATGCTGAAATTTTTTCCATCTTTCCTAATTCTTTTAAATATATATTATATATATATATATATATAGGTATATAGTACATATATATATATATATATATATATTATATTATTATTATTATATATATATATATTATATTATTATATATATATATAATACATATTATATATATATATATTTCATCTATATTATTACTATTATTATTATTATATATATATATATATTTTTGATATAAATATATATATATACATTATGTTATTATTATTATTATTATTATATACATATATTATTATTATCATATATATTATATGTGTATATATATATATATATACATAGTTATTATTATTATTATTATATATATATATAATGTTGTATATATATTATATATATTAACATTGGTTAAGGTTATTATACATATTGCTATTATACAATAGTTATTGGCTGTATGGCTATTATTATTATTATATTATTATTATATATATATATATATATATATTATATATATATATCCGTTCTCTCTAGTACATTACATCTCGCATACAAATCCTAAGGGAAATCTAAAGAATCTCAATTTTTCCCTTAAAACCTCAATATTTATCATCTGGGATAAGGGGGCGGCAGAATTGTAGCCAAGGGGGGAGTCAAAATTCCAACGCCCCCCCCCCCCAAAATGTTCCTGGTGTACCCCACTGTTCTGAAGTATAACACTTCTCTCACCAGTTCCGCTAATGTTGAGAGAATGTTCTTCATGGGGTCAGATATTTTTAAAGTACAAAAGGTCCACCTCCTACCTCCCAGAGGCATGGAAGAGAATGTATATTTTGTATATTATAATAGACTGTTCTGTTGTAAGTGTTTGCTATGTTTTTAGTGATGCGTGGGTATCGAGATTAATGTATTTCACAATGCCGTAAACTGTAATAAAATATTGCAGAAAATCTCTTACTGACGGCAATTTTTTGTGTCCCTTCAGGCAGCTGGATTCGAGCATTCGAATTCTCGCTCTCGCTAGAGAGGAAACTACTATCCTAAGCAGGTTGACTGGCTTTTAACCCGCCCACTGAGCCAATCGTGAACTTCGATATATACAAAGAAGAGTTATGTTATTAAGTTATATAGCAGTTATATAGCAGAGCATATATATTGGTTATTATATATATATTATTACAGTTAAAGAAAGAAGATATATAGCAGCATATATATATATATATATATATATGTTATATATTATTATATATGATATATATATATTATATATTAAGGTTATACATATATATAGATAGTTGAGTTATAAATTTTCATTATCACTGTATTAACTCGTCAAAGGGTTATTACATATATATATATATATATATATATATATGCATATATATATATATATCAGAGGCGACTCCTGCACTCGTGCTACTCGTGCTCAAGAGACGAGTTAATATTATAGAAACTATCTATTTTTACAAATTTTATAATGTTACGATAAAATTTTCTTATTTTTTTTACATTATTATATACAAATATAAAAAAATTATGGCGTAAATGAAAAACGAAAATATAAATATAAATCTATATTAAATAACAGCTTCTTTAACCCATTAAAAATGGAGGCATCTCTGCTCAAAGAGGATAGCGGGGAACGTCGGACGGTGTCCGAATTCTGAATTTGCAGTACAAAATTTGTTTATAAATAGTGTTTATAATAATATGTTTAAATACTATACATTATAAATATATACTTTATAAAAAATATTATCAATAAAATTGAAGATTTAATTTAAAATTTCAAAATACATAAAAATAAAATAAATTTAAAGACTAGTATAGTTATTATAATTATTATAAAATATTATAAATATTATAGCTAACCATGAACAACCAAAGAAAACGTTTTAATACATAGAAAACTTTTTAGCAGGAATATCTCAAGTATATATATATATATATATATATATATATATATAGAGAGAGAGAGAGATAGAAAGAGTAAATAGAAATATATATATATATATATATATATATATATATATATATATATATATATATATATATATATATATATTTCTCTTATTTATTTATTTATTTACACATAAGAAAATGTCGTGCATCTGTAAGGTGGTGTTGGTGGGTGATAAACGTTTACAACTATCACCACCATTCACGAAAAGATCACATGGTAGGAGGGCTTTCAGCCCTCGCCACCAGAGGGTTAACGAAAATTTTGGAACATTTCTCTTCGTATGAATCGACCGTTTCAAACAAAGCAGCTTCACCTGCCACACAAATTAATATTTTAATTTTTTCTTTTAATTATTTTATATTTAATTTTCCAAAGCTGCCAAAAGAAATAAAGTTGAAAATTTTGTAGCTCCTCCATCCCATATTTTAAATTAAATTAATTTAAATGTATAAAATTTTGCAATGTGAAAATTTCGAAATGTAAAATATATTTTCCTTTTAACTAGTTAAAGTTAGTTGAAATCATAAACATCCTCTCTCCTGAAAAAAGGTCAGAATACTTTTGAGTCTACTCTTCAGATTTTATTCTTCTTTCCAGTATGTCATTTCTTGTGACTTTCCTTCTTCTTTGGCAAAAATCCCTTCTCCCTGGTCTCCTTCTCTTTCGTATCATATAAGAGCAGCAGTATATATATAGCAGCAGGAAAGAGTGAGAAAGAGTTATAAAGGTATATATATATATATATATAGTTAAGTTGTTATATATATATATATATATATATATATATATATATATGTATATGGTATATATATATATATGTATATATATATATATATATATATATGTATATGTATATATATATATATAATAAAGAAAAAGATAGTAAATATATATATATATATATATATATATATATATATATATATATATATATATATATATATGTTATATATATATATATATATATATATATATATATAGTATGTATATATAAGTATATATATATATATATATATATATATATATATATATGATATATATATATATTAGTATATATGGTATAGAGAGAGAGAGAGTGAAGCGGCGCACGAAAACGTTATATGTTTCACGATAAATGCGAACGGTTAAAACACCCATCCAACTGAACGAAGTACAAC
>JABUQX010036351.1:0-14646 GCA_015478945.1 Trachelipus rathkii | reverse complement strand
TTGTTAAAAAACAATCATATATACATTAAATGCAAAAATCCTAGAAAACAAAGCCAAGATGAAATAACAAAATTCATTAAAGACAATAAATTTGCTTTAATGCCTTTCAGATCAAATCATTTGTCAGAATTGTAAAAGACCAGAAAAATGTGAAAATGTAATAAGCAACATATCATTTCTGCATAGAGAAAAAAATAGTGCCAAAGAGCAAGATGGTTCAAATATCTCACCACAGGCACTCACTGTGAATAAAGAAAATAAAGATAAGAAAGTATAGAGTCAAAAGAATCAGGAAGTAATAAAAAACTTTCAGACAAAAGTAAAAGTAACAAAAAATATATTTTATCCTGCAGTAGCAGTTAAAATTAAGCTTAAAGGTAAAGAAAAGATTAAGACATACATGGGTCTAGATACATATTCTTCAGCTAACTATAATGGACTTAAATTTAGCTGCAGAACTACGTATGTCATAATATGAAACCTCAGAAAGATATAGATATAGTAAACATTCATACAAATAAAATAAAAACATATTTTTAAATAATCCTCACTATATTTTGATGAGAAATCTGAAACCTAAACAATATATACTACGTGAAGTTTGTCATGCCCTTTTAAAAATGAAAAAGCTCCATTCCTTCAAAATAAATGGATTAGAATACTGTGATCATGTGCCATTCACTTCATAGAACAAAAATTGGATATTAACTAGAAGAACCAGAGTAAATGTTAACCTTATAGAAGTCAGTGGAAGGTTTATACAACCTACTCCTTTGCAGTTAAAATATCATGTTGGAGGCTTTACAAGTTCGAACACCAATGGCTATACCAGCTTATCATGAGTTTTAAGAGTCATAAGACCCAAATACAACAAGAAGATGAAATTTGCTTGAAAAATACTGCTCAGAGAGTTTTCTGAAAAGAATCCTGAGCAAGTCTGTGAAAGTGTAGAAGATTTGAAGTGGAAGAATGTTGAAAATACATTACAAAGAACATTTACAGGTAAATTTCAAGTTGGTTTAACCACTTTAAAAAGAAAGATCAGCATTTCCTAATAACAAAAACAAGCATAGCAGGACTTTCTCATTAAAAGTAAATTTTAAAAGACCAAGAATCATTTGACAGTTAGTATAGCTTGAAATGAATATTTAATAACTAAATTTTGCAGAAAAAGTTGAGGAATTTAATTGAATTATTAAACAATGGACAGCATTCTATTAACACACCATAGTGTAATCCATCCACAAAAGAAAAAAATTGAGCAGTAGTATTTAATGCAGGCTTTACCATACAATGTATTTCTTCTAAAAATAGTTTACTCACAGGCCAAGACTATATTTCTAACCTACAAGGCATCCTTTAAAGGTTCAGAAAAGAGAAATTTGCTTTCATAGCAGATATAAAGTTTTTATCAAATACAGTACCTAGAAAACAACTATCATCACATTCGTATGTTCGACCAAAATAGTAAATTAGTAAAACTCCAGAAGAATACAGGGTTAAGTCATATATTTTGGAGTGTTGAGCTCCCTTCATTGAAATTTGTCTTGAAGCCAAACTAAAATGTAATTGAAGCAGGAAAAAATCAGTAATTTAGCCAAAGATACCAATACTTAGAAATTTCTATGTAGATGATTGTTTAAAGTCTGTGAAATCAGAAAATGAAATTTTGAAAATTTAAAAGAAGTTAAAGAGAATTTTAAAAATTAGTGGTTTTAATTTGCATCAAGTACTGTAATTCAAAGAAATTTTAAAAATATTTGTAAAAAACTTAGCAAAAGATTTTAAAGAATAAACTTAAACCTTAATAAATTGCCTTTACAAAGTATTAAGCTAAGTTTAAAAAAAAAAAAAACTTGGGACCCAGAATAATTTAAATGAAAGCTAGTTAGATATACAAAGATAAAAAATTTGACAAAAAAATAAAATCCAGTTGCATATTTTCCATATATGATCCACTAGGACTTTATTAGCCCTCCAGCTGCTACTAGTAGCTTAAAAACATATTTCAAAAATTTTATGCACTAGAAAGGGCTTAACATGGATGATCTGAAATTCCATCAGACATAAAATAAAAGTTACATAAAAATGGTTAAGTGATGTTAATAACCTAAATCTTTTCAAGTTCCTAGGCCATACAATCCAAATAGTCTAAAGTATAAAAAGGGAGAACTACATTATTTTTCAGATGGTCAACAGAGGCATTGCGCAGTAGCACTATATAAGTTTCATCTGGATGTAGATGATGAAAAATATTTGCTTCATTGGTTTATTCTAAAACAAGATTATCTACATTAAATAAAATTTGTTGAACTATACAAGAATAGAATTGGAGTGCAGCAATTAGCTGTCAACATACATCAATTTTAAAAAATGAATTAGATATGCAAAAAATAAACAAAGAGTAGTTTTTGGATAGATTAGTGAAATTGTATTACAAATATTATTAAAAATGAATCAAAAAGATTTAAAAGATTTGTACATAATAGAAGTTAATTATATTAGATCACAAACAGATATAAGCCAATGGAATTATTGTACCAGGTAAACTAAATATAGCAGATAGTTAGCAAGTAAAGGTATCTGTTAATGAGTTTTCATTGAACAAACTATGGAGCACTGTCCAGAATTTTGTACAAGACAAAACTCAATGGCCTGAGCAAAATTTAAGAAAAAATTAGATGATGAAAATGATGAAATTATAAAAAGTAAACCTGTAATAGCCACCATACAACTACAAGAAAGTTCAACAAACAAGCTCAACTTCTTGTCTCAGATTGGGGATGAAATAAAAACAAAAGTTAGCATGGATTTTAAGAGTTAAGAAAATTTGCTAAAAAAAAGCCTGCGAATAAAGGTCCTATGACAATCACAGAATTAAAATGCAGAAAAGGCTATTTACAAATATGTACAAATTAAATATTGTATTACAATACAAAATTAAAAAATAAAGAAGCCTGCCAAAAAGGCAATTTTGGCAAAATTATTACCATTTTTAGGATATAATGAATATAAGGGTAGTGGGGAGGAATAAAAATCTGAATAATGTCATTTGATTTTAAACATCCAATTATCTTGCCAAATATCATGTATACAATGTTATAATGCAGGACATTACCAAGAATTAATGACATTTAGATAAACAAACAGTTTTAAATCGCTCTTAGAGAGAATACTACTTATCAGTGGAGCAAGTAGGAAGTATTAAGAAGATTTTAAAAGATTGCTACTTATCCAAGGAAAGGTCCATTACAAGGCCAACTCAGCAGTTGATGGGAGATTTGCCAAGATTAGAATGTGATATACCACCATTTACAAGTATTGTTATAGATGCCTTTGGCCTTTTCTTGTAGTAAGGGGAAGAGGAAAAGTAAGAGAAAAAATTGGATGACTAATTTCGTCATGTTTAAGTAACAGCAGCATACATTTAGCAGATGTATATTCATTATACTGATGCTTTATCAATGCTCTAAGAAGATTTTTCAGCCGCAGAAGCAATGTGAAATTGATCCGATCAGATAATGCATTGAACTTTGTAAAAGCTAACAAAGAATTGAAAAGGACAATTAAAAATTGGAATAGAGCAAAGTAAATAAGTTTTTTTTTGAGCAAAAAAGAAATACAGTGGAAATTCCAACCCCCTCATAGTTCTCAAAAGGAGGTCATTTGAAAGAACACATTAGAACTGTAAGAAATATTATTTACCCAATCCACTCTTATAACAGCCAATAAGGTTGACAGATGTTAACTTGAACACTTTGTTCTGTAAGATAGAATTCATTATTAAATAAGTAGACCAATAACAGAATTGTTCAAATATTTAGAAAACCTTAGAAGCTTTGACACCAAATCATCTACTAACTCTTAAAGGCAATATAACCTTTCCTCCAGGATTACTTCAGGACAAGAGATTGCTATTAGATAAAAGATGGAAACAAGTTCAGTATCTTGCTTATTTGTTTTGGAAAAGATGAATCAAAGAATATGTTCCTTTATTGCATAAGAGAAGTAAATGGATTGCAGAAAGAGAATCACACCAAGTTGAAGATTTAGTTCTTTTAATAGATAACTTTAAACCAAGAAATATGTGAATTTAGGAAAAATAGTGAAAGTTTACAAAATGACTCAAACAGAGTGAGAATAGTAGATGTGAAAATAAAATAAAGAACAAGAATACTGTTAAATACACAGTTTTGAAGAAGACTAATAACAAATTTGATCTTGCGGAGAGAAAGTGCAGGATTGTAACAAGGAGACAACAGAATTATAAACTCTAAGGAAACTAGCAATAACAAAGAAAAATATTTCTTAGCAAAAGGGGGAATATGTTATATTTTTCATTAAGAAGTATTAGAACAAAGAAATAAATAATTATAGCGTAGGGGTACAGAAAATTCATTAACTAGTGTATATATCATTGGAATAGCGATGTATGTCACGGAAAATCAACCAAATATTAGGATATTAGAAAAGAAAAATTGATTGCAACACAGAGAAAATTGCTGAGAAATCATATACAAGGTGCGCCATTATGAACCACTTGGTGAATTAGCGCTGGTACCGCTTGAAAAACTAGTATCCATAGAAGACCTACAACACTCCAGGATTTGTGAAGAAACTCGGAGGCCATTGTAAATAAAACCGATAATTTTTCTAAATAAACAAAGAAATAAAGCAAAGACAGAATTTTACATTTTTATTCAACATGGAAGAAAATTGAGAAAACTTAGTACCATCTATTCATTCAAGAGCTTATTAATTTCACAAAAAAGAAAAAGAAGCAATTGAGGATGTGTTCTAAGCAATTTACTAATTGTTTAAACCGAATCTTAAAATAGGAACTTAAAAAAGACAAAAGCCAGGTTTTACAAGAAGAAAATTTGAGCGAATGGTGAAATTCCTTAACAATTAATAAGGAAGCATATAGAGAAACCTGAGAACAAACTAAGAAACTCTTTCAATATAGAGCAATCTTCAAGCAACTTTATCTGCATAAAGCAGCATGTCCTACAAAATGAGTAATATAAGACCACCACCCTAATCTCATGGCCATTTCTGACACCAAGAACATCAGTAATGAAGCAAGCATGGTTATATTTTAGGTATTAAATATAGTTGTCGTGAATGTGGGATTAATATAAATAAGTAACACTATGAGTTATTTCAAACAAACTAAAAAAAAAAACAAAATAAATAAAAAGTCCCAAAAATGAAATTATTTTTACAAATTATTTCTTTTAAAGGATATGACCTATTAATAAAAGACTACCAGTTTATTTTTTTAGATGAAGAAAATTGTACTTTTATATTATTATAGCTTTATATTTTATATTTTTAGAAACTATCAAGAATCTTCTTACATTCAAATAAACGCAAGAAAATGTCGAATGGAGTACTTTCATCACCTGATGTTTCACATATATATATATATTATATATATTATATATATATATATATATATATATTATATATACTATATATATATATATTATATATATTTCAGCCATATAGATATATATATATATATATATATATATATATATATATATATATATAAATTAATAATCATATAGAAGAGAAGAGAGAGAGAGACCCACCATAGTCAGTTTTTAAAAAGTACTTCGTACGTACTTTCCTCTTTCAAAGAGGTCCTCCTTTGTTTTTCTAGCATGGGTCTTCAGCCGCATCTCACACTTCTCCCAGCGCATGAGTGAAACTAAAACCGTGTCCATTCGCTCTCCTTGACCGGCGCCACCTGGTAGGACCGAACCTTGAGCTATCGGTGAGGGGCTGTCTTACTTTGGTGTATTATTCTTCGCTCTCAAATGAAGGAACATATTGGGTTCCGTGTATTCACGGGCGATAAACCGCGTTGAGTCCTGGAGGCCCTTCCGAGGGTCCGACCGGGAAAGTTGTGTGCGTCTCTGCCTTACCTGTTGTTGAAAGAGAAGGACTACCCTTCCTTATGAAATATACGCCCTTCCAGTCCATCTGAGAAAAATATTATTTTATGCTTACATTTGTTTTATTATTATAATTGCCTCATCAACAACAACGCAAGAAGGTCTGACAATGTTTGAATGGCTTTCAAAAAAAAAAAAAAAAACGCTATTCAACCAAGGCGAGCACAAACAAACATAAACAACAACTACCATTCCGTCGGGGATCCCAGCCTGAACCCCACTCGGTCCTCCTACTTCTAGACAGTAGTTCCGCTTTTATTCCTTCTACGACACCTGAAAGTATTCTGCGTAACCTCAGCCGATTCGTCGCCCTGGATTGCCCTCGACACTAGGATCAGTGGTGCCCAACCCGTAGTCGCGGGCAACATGTTGTTCGCGTACCGTTCTAATGTGGCTCGCCTCGCGTATTCAGATTTATCACGTTTATTGAAAATTAAATAATTTTTAGAAATTTATATATAATATTACTATATATAAAATTATTATATAATATACTTATATATACTATATATTAATATATATATAATATATATTATTATTATATATATATATATATAATAACTAATATATATATATATATATATAATATATATATATATTCATATATACTATATTGATCTATGGTCTTCTGCCTTAGGACTATGGGGAGTCTGTGCGGTAGCACTTGACATATCTAAGGATTCTGACAGGGCATGAACACGCATCGCTACTCTCTAAGCTTACTTTCCTTTGGATTTCTTCCTCGCTCTTAGCTTACTCTTCATTCTAGTTTTTCCTTTCAGATCGTTCAATTTCACGCTCTGTCTGATTTTAAACCTCTTCCTCCTTTCCTAAAAATTGTGGTGTTCCTCAGGGGTTCTGTTTTATCTCTCACTTTATTTCCAACTTTTCTTTAACGGTCTTCTTAGCTGGACTTCTAATTCTGTTCACTCTTATGCTGCTGAGTCAACCCTCCATTCCTTCACTCATGTGCTCCAGCCTCCATCATTTGTATCTAGAGTTCCCGTCTACAGTTTTCCGATTCAATTCTTAGCCGATTGTGTCGGGATTTCTCAGTGGCCAACCACATTCATTGGTGAAAATTTCAACTCTTTTAAAAACTCAACTCCTCTCATTATCTGCCCTCTCCTATAACACCTCCCATACTTTTCTATCCCCTATTCGGACAGCTTATGTCTCACCTGTAAATAAACATTCTTGGTGGACCAAACATAAATAGTGAATTATCTTGAAGACCTCATATCAAATCGGTTCTAAAATGTCTCAATGAAAGTGGAATTCTGTTCAGTTGCGTGAATTTTCTTCTGTTTCAGTTACTCCAGTTAATATAAGTCTTATTCGCCCCTGTATGAATATGTTATACATTTGGGGTGGATCCCGTTCCACCCTCCTTTTGGATAGTGTTGGGGCTAAGGCTAAGAGACTATTAAACTGTCCAATACTTTCTTATTTCCCTTGACTCTCTTTCTCGGCGACGTGATAGTGTCCAATCTCTTTTCTTAGGTATTACAAACGGCAGGTCTCGAACAATTAACGCTGGCCTACATTCCTCAATACTGCGCGCCCTGTAAAAACAAGAGTTGCCTACATCTCAATGAGTATATGTTGTGAATATCTGGAGAGTCAAGGTATTGTTGTGGTGTACTCATTCTTTCCAGCCACATCTGCTTTGTTGAACTAATTGCCTTCATCTATTTCCCCGCCAGTATTCAATCTTCCTCTTTTTAAGTCTCGCGTCTGCCGCCCACCGAGGGAATTGCGTTAGACAAGGGACTTGGTGGGTTTACTTTCCTTTTTGTTTATTTCTTTTCGTTTCTTTTAGTTTCTTTGTTTTTGCCCCTCTTTTAAAAAGGCCATTCCCTGCCCCGTGAATCGGTGGCCATGTTAAAAACAACAGCGGCTCGCAACGTACCGCATATCAAATACCCAAACAAACACATTCCAACAGCACAGGTGCCCCTACTTAAATAATATACGTTTACAATATAATAATATATTATCACGCTACCCACACTTTCCTGTAATAATTCAATTAACTTCTGTCCCTGATACTATATATATCTTTCAGAGTGTAACGGGGTTAGCGATCACCTTGTAAGTCAATTATTGTGTATACACTTATCCTATACTAACAGGGATAAATACCCCTACTTATAGGCCGCCGTTCATACCCGCTAACGTCATTAAGTTATTAGACCCAACTTTTTAACATCATCTTGTCTAGGCTCTGACTACGACGCGGACCGATCTCTCTGATTATCAGATATGGTATCGTCGCCTTGTTCTTGAATCTCCCAAATATCAATCCTCATGACCGTGTAAAGCCTGATGAGATCAAACGCCAGCATTCAACAGGGTACCCGGACCCACCAAGTCGCGCCCTCCACTAAAACCTACCGAGAACCCCATGCGGATGCAGAGTGGGAAACGAGCCCTAAGAGAGGATACGGCACCGCAAAGAAAAATAGAAGAAGAACCAAGAAACTAAAACAATGTGAGGTATGTATATTTGATTTTTTATGAAAATTTTGTGGAATTTTGCCAAATGATTTTAGCTTAAAATCACATTTTGTTTTTTTTGTTTTTTTATGTATTTTTTTTTTTCTTTAAGTATACTTTTATTTTTTATTTATTCTTTTTATATTAATATTGTATTTTTTTGGTTTATTTAATCTTTCATTTTTAATATTTTTTTTCTTTTTTTTTTATTTTTTTTTTAATTTTTTTTTTTTTTTTTTTTTTTTTTTTTTTTTTTTTTTTTTTTTTTTTTTTTTTTTTTTTTTTTTATTTTTTTTGTATTCTTATTTTTTTTTTTTTTTTTTATTTCTATATATTTATATTGATTATAATTATATTATTTTAATTTTTTTTTATAATAAAATTTATTTTTTTTTATATTCTATATTTTTATTTTACTTTCAATTTTATTATGTATTTATTTTTTTTTTTTTTTTTAGCATTTCATTTTTTTATTTTTGAATTATTGTTTTCATTATTTTTATGTTGGTTATTTGTTTATTTATTTTTATTTATTTTCGTTGTTTTTGTTACCTTTATGTATTTTGTCATTTTCATTATTTTTATTTAAAATTTTTTCATGTACATTTATTTTTATTTAAATTGATGTTTTAATAATTTTTATTTAATTCGTATTATGTTCTGTGTTGTTATTATTTTATTGTTAGTTGGTTGTTTTTATTATTTATACGGTATGTAATTTTGTGTTTTTATTTGTTTTTTTTTTTTTTTTTTTTTTTTTTTTTTTTTTTTTTTTTTTTTTTTTATTTTTTTTTTTTTTTTTTTTTTTTTTTTTTTTTTTTTTTTCTTTATTTTTTTTTTTTTTCTTGTTTATGTGTTTTTTGTTTTTGTTTTTGCGCTTTTTTTTAATCTTGTATGTTTTTTTTCTTTTTTTTTGTTGTTTTTTTTTAATTAAATTTAAGTATCTTCGCTGTTTTCACTCTCCTTTTGACTCGCTTAGTTTATGTGAGTGTTTTTACTTTATTTTTTTTTTTTTATTTTTTTTCTTCTCATTTCTTTTATTTACTTCTTTTTTTTTTTTCTTTTATTATTTTTTTTTTCTTTTTTTTTTTCTAATTTTTTTTTTTTTTTTTTGTTTTTTTTTTTTTTTTTTTTTTTTTTATTTAAGTTTTTTTGTTCAATTTTATTTCTTTTTACCTGGCCTCGAACCCGCCGTTCGAAAACCAAGCCCATGACCCAGTCTTGGAGTGTCGCTAATTTATCTATCTCTAGTATGTGTTCTTATGGATATTTTTTTTCTTTCTCTTTCTCTCTCTATTTTATATATGTTTTTTTTCTGGGGTTTTTAACTCTCTATTTCGAGGTATGATTTTCTTGGGTTTTTTTTTTATTTTTTTTTTTTTTTTTTTTTTTATTATTTTCTCTTCTTTTATCTTCTATTATTAGTTTTTTATTTTTCTTATCGTCCCCTCACATAGTCTTAAATCTATTCGGTTTTTTTTAATATATCTCTGTACTCCCTTCCAAAGTTGTGTGGATTCTAATGGTAAGTGTGGTGTGCGACTAGGTTTAGGAATAACTGGTAGACCCGCAAAGGACCCAAACTAGCGAACAGGACACCCGGACGACAAGCCACATACAGGGGCCAAGGAAAGCAAAATAAAGAAAAAAGGTAGGGGCGCACCCAAAAGAGCGCGTGTGGGAGTGAAGTTCTGAAGTACTGCAGTACCACATATATCGTAAAAAAGGTAAAATGGGTGAGGGCATAAATGAAGGACATGAGACAAACGGAAAGCCCTCAGCCGCGGGAACGAAATACTGAGCAAACAGAAATCAGGGGGGAGAACAGGAATATACACACAAACTAAAATGATCGGGAAACGTGCAAACTTGCGCAGATAGTCCAGCGACAGAAGCAATCATCCTCATTGAAAACCCCCTCACTACATGTCCTTCTATGTGCGCCTGGTGTGTGGTAATCTCTGGCCTGCCCCTCCTGTTTTAGTAAGAACGAAACTTACGGGCTTTTCTTTGCGTTTCGTCGGATTTTTCTTGGGATCATCTATATATATAATGGGTATTAAAAATTGGTTGCCCTGCCATGTAATATATTGGATAGTTATTACAATTGTCGGTATTCCTACATTACGCCCTTACTGACATTTTCGTTTCCTGTCTGTTCACAAGAATTTTGCTCTTTGACGATAAAGAATCGCTTTGAGCAGAATACGTCCAAAAATAATCTTTAAGCCCTCTTTGGCTTTTGTAACCTCCATCGACTTTAAATCTATTTAGGTTAAATTTGAAATTTAAAGGAGTTTAATTTTTGTACATGAAAATTTTACTTTCACATAAATAGTTAGTTCAGATAGTGATCAAAATATTTGAAAAGCCATAATATAATTTGACCTGACGAAGATTGACCACAAGCGCCAATTGATACCTCTCTTATACCTACCCGGGCGCCTTTTTACATTTGTTCATCATCATAATAAATTTGATTTCGATCAAAGCACGGAACTGGCCATAACTAACAAAGTACGTAGCCGGTTTTTGAATATTGAACCACATTCAGTATATACCAGTAATACTAACCTTCTATTCGCAGGAATCCACGTGTTCTATAAGTGATTTTTTGGACTAACTTCACCAGAAGCTTTCCGTTTAGGAATCTTTATTCTGTAATTATAACCCAATATTGGCAAAAAGTACACCAATTCCATCTATAAATCTATAGTAAAAGCAAATTAAGTTTCAGAAAAACGACCTTAATGAATTTTTACTCATATTTACAATAATTCCTAAATTTTACATTTAGCGACCCGCACTTTAGACGACGGTACTAAAATAACATTTTATAATTCAATATTATTGATATTATTATTATTATTATTAATAATAGTAACAATAATTAATCCAACAATAATAATTGCTTTTGGTTAATATAAAAATATAAACATAGTGATTTTGAATTAATTAAATTTGGATTTAAATTCGATTGGTTAGAGATTCGAAATTAATTTAAATTCAAAATTTAGTTTTATTTTTATATTCAAAAAAATTAAAAATTTAAAAATTCAAATTTAAAAATAATAAATCCTTAAAACATGGGTCAAAATATTTAAACAGATAAGATTCTGATTTGTTCCAGTAATTAATAATTTATTGTTATTTAAGATTTAATAAAAATAATAATAATATTTTCGTTATTAATTTTTAAAATAAAGTTAATTAAATTCTCTATAGTTCGAATGCCATCATCCTTCGGATACTCACAGTTTTGTGGAGTTCTGCTATAGTTCAGCTATCTAAGTAGAAACTAGCTTTTGCACTTACAAAATTAAACTCGTTTGATTTCTTCCTAATGTTTTTGCGTTCTTTTCAAGAGCGTTCTAAATAATGACTGCGGGAGCTGGATCCTGGGTTTAAATAGTCCGAGTTTCGGATGTTTTATCGGATTCCATTTCCTGAACTTGTTATTGAAAAAATACTAAAACATTATTTTTAAGTAAGAAATTGTGCAATTGGGAATTTCATTGGAACATGGGAATTTCGTTAGTAATTGGAAATTCTCATGGGAATTTTGCTATAACTACTAAATAATTAAATTAATATTCTATAGTGTTGTAATGTGGGTTTCCAAAATCTGTATCCTGTTATTGAGAAATGTTGTTGAGAAAATATGGGATTGTTATTTCACAATTGGACTATTTCTTACAATTGCCCCTCCCATAGCTGGACTTAGCTGGAAATATGAAAAACTATTCAAATGGAAAAATGTTAGTTTTTAAGTGTTCTGTAGAGTGTAAATATTGTAAACAATATTAAGACTAAAAAAAATTAAAAATAAATGAAAATCAATAAAATTCATTAAATTATATAAAATTCAAAAATTATTAAAATTCTAATATATATATTAAATCAAGGTTAATATGTTTATATGTATGTATTAATATTAGAATTCAAATTCAAAAGTAGTAAAATAAAAGAAAAAAATCAAATACTAAAATTAAAAAATAAAAGTAAAAATATTAAAATTCTCAAAAAATAATAAAAAAAAAAATTTTAAATTATAATCAAAATTATACTTGTAATTAAAATTTACTAAAATAAAATATGTTAAAAAAATTATTAAAATGTTATCATTATGTAAATTTCAATACTAAAATTTAAATATTAAAGAAAGATTATAAAAATATCAAAATTATACAAATTCAAAATTAAAATTATATTAGATAACAGATTACGTTATTACAATAAAAAAAATGTTAAAATTGTTAAAAATTCAATAAATATAAAATTAAAAATTGAAAAAATGTCAAATATATATTAAATATAATATATATATAAATATAACGTTATATCAAATATATAGTGATATGAAGATATATTTTGAATATATTTAATAATATATAATATATTAGTGATTATTTCGAAAGCTAAGATAATTGAGAATGTAAATATTTTCAAAAAATCATTTTCTTGTACCTGTAAAAGAAAATGGCAATTTGACATGTCAAACCCAGTCGTTAATGCTTCAAAATGAATAGAAACTTCCAGAAGGATAACCATACCTTAAGGCAACCAACACAATATTCTACAAAATCAAAAATTCCAAAACGGAATTTTTTTAATTTTATACAAATCTTTCCATTGTTTTGATTATATAATTTGAATTGGTGTTCTCGGTACTTTTGTCCCGTTAAAATTTGGTATCTTAGAAAAAAGGAGAATATTAATACGCATTATATTGAGAAAATATAAATAATTTCACTATGGTAATCATAAATGTAAATTAGTTTGAAAAAAATATAATTTTGTGGAGTTTTGAAAAATAGGGTGTGTACACCCCCCGACCGTGTTATGTGACAAAAATAGGCAACCGTGTTCTACGATTAACGATGTTGGTTAAATCCTAATGTGACGAGTTGTTTAAGGAGGGATTTTCTGTTAACGGGGCCGAGTCGGTAAAGTGTTTCAAGGAGTGAGGAGAGAGAGAAAAATCGTGCAATTAGAGATATAGTCTGCACTTATTCAAATTACTAAATCTGTCCTTTATGCCGATCTAGTGACAACAATATTTTGATTATTCCTGAGAGAGTTAAGGCAGTAAAGAATTTCTTGGGTGTCGATCTAAGTTTTGAGTTTAAAATAATACATCAATCAATCAATCCTAATAAAGCGTAGTTATAATTGGAGTTTGAAGTGCGACTCTTCCAAAGCTCAAAATCGGAGCAAAATTGAAGTAATGGGTTATCATTCTGAAGAGAAAAAGATAAACCATAACCCAAAATAATTTTCTCGTCATTAGTAAGGGCATAGTCTGATAAGTTGATGATTCTATCTTCAGATGAGTTTATTACCCATGGGCTGTGTAGTAAATAAGGTTGAATTTATTGTCGAGGGACAATTTCTTTAATTCTACAGCATGATTTTTGGCAGTATGCGCAATATTGAGTAAATTAGTAAATTCGTTAAGCGAGTTTGGTAAGTAGGAATACCAAATTTGTTGAAAGTTTTTGAAACTGTGATAACATTTAGCAAAAGTTTGCTTCACCTCAAGTTTGACCTCCGACGAATATTAGCTAGCAGAACTCTCTGCAAACATCCGGATGGAGAAGCAGAATGCATGGAAATAGAATTAGTATAACTTTTTGGGTAATCTCTAACAACCTCTACAGAATTTTAACCAACATCTAAACTCACAACTAAAGATCCCCAACCTCAATAATGGCTGTTAAACCACAGCCTCCCCAGTCCTCACATTATTGGTATCCCTAAGAACACAAACCTAACAACACCGTACGTACGCCATTATTTCTAACACTAATTCTGTTTGCTTAACAAGCCTGTTTCTCGGGCATATCCCACAGAAACTCAACCTTTACTTGCAAGATCTCCACCCTCTTATCTTGAAAAACACTGAAACTCTCATCCCACACAACAGCGAAGTGGGTATGTACCAATATTTCACCTCACACCAACCATATCCATTAGGTTTTGACCGTCACCTGTCTTTATCCACGCTTGTCCCCCGTATCCTTGTCACTATCTCGCTTTAGACACATTATTCTCTGAAAACAAATTACATACTTAGCTTATCCTTCCGTTCTTAAAAAAAAATAATTTACCTAACTACAGACTACTCGGCGTGAACAAGTAAGAACCAGGGCACTAGCTGGGTAAAAGCCCTTGCGTCAACGGT
>JABUQX010036350.1:35000-45000 GCA_015478945.1 Trachelipus rathkii | reverse complement strand
CAGGAGTCAAAGATTCATGTATAAAACACTATGGCACATCATCGGAACCAGGAAATGAAGTTTTGATAGTTAAATCAGAAGAATGCGAGAGCTGATATTTGCTTCAACGATCTCTATCGCTGCTAATATTTCAAATGAAAAATGGATGATGAGTTACTGATATGCAAAGTCTTCATGAAAAATTCACACGATTTGCAGGTTTCTCCATTTCTTTTAGAAACATTCTTGGTTTTATGCCTGATTGATTCCATACAAAAGAACCCATCCAGGTTTAAGAAGAGAGGAGATGTTCATCGTCGATTGATATAACGTTCTCCAAACAATACTGATGAAAGAATTGACATTCAAGTTGAAGCAGCTGATATGCACGGGAGGGAGGGGGGGGGGGTGGAAGTAATGAAATTGAAAGTCCTCAAGAAACGGAGAAGCTTAATTAATGAAAGTTTAAAGACATCAGCATGAGAGTCCCAACTTCAGAACGCTGGGGTGGATGTTCTAACAATAATGCTGTTGTTCTAAGTGTTGCAAGAGTTAATCTTAAACTACCGTTTGAAAATCCAAAGTTATGGTGTTAAATCAGCCAGGTCCAGTCAATGTTTGGGCCCCTTATAAAGCTTTTCCTTCCCCCTTATGGGGGGGGCCAAAAAATTGCCGGAATTTTTTTTTACTTTCCCCCGGGTGGGTGAGAGGGGGGGGAAAGTTTCAGTCGGAAAATTGAAAAAACCACAAATCCAATCGAAACAAAACTGTATCTGCATGAATGTTTTGTTATTATTGGTGCATGATATTTGCACAGAAAAAAGTCAGACGGTGGAAAAGAAGGAATTGGAATGAAGCTCAAAATCTTCATGGAAGCGAAAGGTCTTCCATCTCGATGACATTTACTGAATGACGAACGTCGAGAAGGAACAAGCGGATCGAAAGGGACGAACCGCGGAGAATAGAAAATTTAACAATAAAGAAATGGGAACCCTTCAGCATGGTGAATGATGCCACATTATAAATACCGAAAGAAAAGGTCCGGTTTCCTTTCCAGACAAAGATTTCCATGACCGTTTTATTTTAAGACAAGAGTTGACGAGTTCACTTTCTCTTCTTAGGAAGCGTGTGTCAGAGATATCTGCTATACATTTGAAGTTATGATTTTGAATGAAATGAATCCGCCATCCAAATTTATTAATTATGGAAATTACGTAGCGATTTCGTTTGATAATCTTAGTTATTTTATATAATACGTAAATTTATCGAATATATGAGAATTATTTATTTTAGAGTTAGTGATAAATGACTTGATAGCATATAACATAATAAGATATTAATTTATTTATATAATGTGCATACGCGAAAGACATTTTCATGTTAAATTAACTTAAATCATTTGATACTCCCGAATTGGAATTAAAAGGAGGAGTTTATGTTAATGGCTTTTCGTTCTTCGAACTTGTTATTGGCATATCTTTCTACCAAATTGTTTACGCAGTAAAACTTCAGTTTTTCCTGTAAGATTCCAGATCAGTAGATAAATTCTCATTAAAAGCTCGGACCTAATATTCAGTAAGCAATATATGTTTTAACTAAAATTAACAACTAGACTACAGAGATATTTTGGAATCTGAACCCGCGTGTCCTCATCGATAAAATCACGACATATATATATATAGCATAATTGGTAGTCGATACGCTTACCTTTGATATTCGATATATATCGATATATCGAAATGAAGGTCAGAAAGAATCTTAAGTTTTAACATAGTAATATATATATATATATAATACTATATATAATAATATATATATATATATATATATATAATATATATATTATATATTATTATATAAAGTATATTAATTACTTCCATTACTGCTTTGTGTGAATTTTTTTTTCAATTTTAAAAAAAAAGTTCGTCAAACGATAGAACGGACTGAATAATATTTAAGCGCCGAAAGCTATACTGGCGATCAAAGTAAAAATTAGAAAAATTAAAGTGTTTCAATAAGTTGAACCTTATATATATAATATATAATATTATATTATATATTATATATATAGTAAATAATACTAATATATATATATATATATATATATATATAAATATATATATAA
The DNA here is from genome assembly GCA_015478945.1 of Trachelipus rathkii. NCBI lineage: Eukaryota > Metazoa > Arthropoda > Malacostraca > Isopoda > Trachelipodidae > Trachelipus > Trachelipus rathkii. The sequence goes on along the minus strand of JABUQX010036350.1, from coordinate 42,896 downwards.
TATATATATATATATAATATTATATATAGATATATATAATATTATGATAAATTATATTATATTATATATATAATATATATATATATGAAAACTATATACAAATATATTATATAGAAAATATTAAATAATATATAATATATATATATATAATATAATATATATATATATATATATATAATATTATATGCAATTGAATGTGAAAAAAGTTTATAGGAATCTTAAAGGAAGTTTACAGTTATTTATAGTGTTGTTATTATCACGCCATCTACTTTTCTAAATAATTTCAAAAGAAATTTTTAAAAAATGCATACAGAAAATAAATTTTAATAATGGATTTGTTTTAAAAGATACATTAACCTTGTATTTCTTAGCATAATAATAGTTGTTTACAATTCTGAAAAATATTGACTGCATATGTTATTATTTAAAGATTTTACAAACGTCACGCGCGTCTTATTTCTAAATTAAACAAAATCTTTCACTTAATTTTCAACTTTCACTTAGAATCAGATTTAAATTTAGTTTACAGGGCTTTATTAATATTCAAAAATAGCTTATAATCTGGGTTTTCTTTTGGAGTGAGTAACATTTATGGTGTTTGTAAATGTATTTATCAAAAATATAGATAATACCAATCAATAATATACTTACACGCATCTGATAAGCAATATTAGCATTAAAGTGAATTAGACAAAATGGAGGGAAAGGATATATATATATATATATATATATATATATATATATATTATATATATATATATTTATATTATATATATATATATATATATATATATATATATAATATATATATATATATATATATATATATATAATATATATATTATATATATATATAATATATAATATATATAATATATATAATATATATATATATATAATATATAATATATATATATATATATTTGATAATATATAATTTATTATATATATATATCTAATAAATTTATAGACAATTTAATAAAATTTAATATATATATATATATATATATATATATTATATAATAAATATATATATATATCATATATATAAATATATATATATTATTCATATTATTATAATATATATATAATAATACATATATATATATATATATATAATATATATATATAATATAATTATAATGTATATATATATATATTAATGTAATATATTATATATATAATATATATATATATAAATTATAAGTATATATATTTATATATATATATATTATACTTATATAATATATATATATATCTTATACATATATATATATATACTAAGACTTATATATATAATTAATATATATTATAATATAATAGATGTATATATATATAATATATATATATATTATATATATTATATATATATATAATATATATAATATAAATTAAATTAATATTATATATAGGATTTATAATAATTATATATATATTGTATGTGTTTTTCTACACACACACATACACACACACACATTATATATATAATATATATAATATATATATTATAATTATATATATATATATATATATATAAAAATATTATATATATATATAATACATATATATAACATATATATATATTATATATATATATATATATATATATTATATATATATATATATATATATATATATATAAATATATATATTATATAATATATTATATATATATATATATATATACACACACATATTTATATTATATAATATATATATATATATATATCTATTATATATATATATATTATATATTCTATATATATGTATAACATATATTATAATATATATATATATATATATATATATATAGGTATTTTTTTTTTTTTTTTTTTTTAATTTTATAGTACCGCAGCGCAGGTGTTTCGAGAACTTACACTCACGTACACACCTTTACACGCTACTCGTAGCACAAGGGGTGCTCGTCTGCGCACGATTTTGTGTGGATCATTCCAACATGCAGAAAACTAGCGCGGTGCTTCCTTCTTTCCTGCCCACTTCTGTTATGGAACATCTTTCATCTTCTGTGTTCACTGAATTTAATCTCCTCACTTTAAGCCTGGTCTGTTTCATCGCGTAATTTCGCTTATGATGAAATATTGCGTTGCAACACCCTTTCCCTGAATAGGGCTCCCTTGAGTGGTGGTTACAACTGTATAATATATAATATATATATATATAGTATATATATATTATATATAATATATATATATATAATATTATATATATATATATATATATATAATAATAGATATTATATATATATATATATAATATATATATAATATATATATATATAAATTTATATACTCTATAGTATATATATATATATATATATTTCTTGAGTTCACTGAAATTATTTCAGATAATTGTGATACAATATGAAAACTAAAACAGATTTCTGATCAATCTCCGAGGAATGAAGAAAGGTATCAGAGTCAATGGACATCGAACATGATGCCGAAAATTGCTAGTGTTTGGAAAAGGGATGCAGCCTGGAGCTGACCTGGAGAAAATCACTTAAGTCATCTTTTCTCTTAAATTTATAGTCAATACTTGGCATGGACTAGAACATTATACATAAAACATGACAATGCATGCAGACACAGCATTTACTTTAAATATTATCACTCATAGTTCGCAAATAAACATTTTAAAAAAAATGTTATATTTAATATTATTTCAAATATACTTTCCTATAAAAGTGCTTAATTTAATTTTAGCTAGAGAAATATAAAGGGTGTTGTTATAAATACGTAACAATTGCTATATTTTTGTATTTTTACTCAATTTCAGTTTTGCTTTGCAATCGTTGCACTTTGCAACAAATTGAATTCAGGATATGCTAAAATATATAACAAGGAAATTAAGGGAATATGATTCTTACAAAAGTGTGTCAATATCAAGAAATATTGACCTAATAAAAGGAAACTAATATTATTTTCGTAATCAGCGGGGAAGATTTTAATAAAATTAGTAAAAAACCACATGACTAATTTTTTTTTTCAAATGCAGACCAGTGTTTTCTTTCTATTATATTTTTCAATGTAATAAGTCAACCAGAGACCGTAGAAAGAAAATTTAAACATCGATATGGAAATAAATGGTTACGATAAATCAATTGAAATCATTACAAATGATCTCCCGATCATTTAACACCTTCTAGGAATCAAAACACCCCTTTGGGGGCTGAGCCCCTGAGTTCAGGCTGAAAACCTCTGAAACCGGTATTCTAGACCTTAAAATCGGTCTTACCCACCTTAGAAACTCTACCTTTGACGTCTCAAACGTCAAAAATCAGATGTTTTAAAATGTTGCTTTGCAACATGTGCAACCTGCTGTTGCAACTTCTGACATTCAGTTGGCTGTCAGTTGTGCCCCTCTAAATACTAATGAAAAACCGTTTAGCGCAAACAACGCATGCTCTCCAAGAGTTCTAAATCTGCTAGTGGCACGATAGGAGACCCAGAAGTTCCCCATCTAAACACAAATTGGACAGTTTTTTAAAATCACCCACCAGATGGCTCACTGATAAAGTTTTCAGTGCTAGACATCCGTAACCTAACGGATCCCATATTGGATCCCAATATCGCAACTCCAACTTCTTTACAAAAAGTGACACTTTTCCAGTGTCACCTTCTTACACTGCCTCCATGGAAACATTCCCATATTCTCCATCCATTTCTAAATCTGCTTGCTTAGCAGATACTGAAATTGATTCCATTCCAAAACATGAGCACCTTGGTTGTTCTTTCAACGACCAGCCTAGTCCACACAATAAGATAGATTTGGTTGAACTCAACTTAATTTGCATTTATGGCGAAAGCTCTCCACCAATATCAAGTGTCTCAGAAAACTCCCTCCCCCCAAACTGGTCGTGCAACTCAAATCTCTGCTTTATGACTATTCCTTACCACCAGGATTTGTTGCTCCTCCTCGTCGAGACCCACGTCTCATCCTTTCCTTCCCATCTGAATCCACTTCCACCATCACCCCTAGCCACATAGATCAAAAAGACCATCCTCATAATATTTATAACAACATAGCATGACCACCTTCCTTCAATGGAATTGTCGTGGCTACTACTCTAATTTTGAAGAACTTGTTCAACTAATAAACATATGAACACCAAAGTGCATATGTTTGTAGGAACTTCGACTATGTCATCGGGACTTCTTTCAACCGTCGGAAAATAAATCGCAGCTAACCCTATAAAGAGGTGACAATGACAGGAGAAGTGCAGGTCATCTTCCAATTTTAAATCTGTGCCCTATTCTCTAGTCTCTTTTCAAACTAGACATCATGCAGCGGTAGTATGAATTCATCTGTCCTCCGACCTCACTGTCTGCTCGATCTAATTGGTTTTTTAGTAATGAGTTTACTAAGGCCAACTTAGCTAACCTTTGTAAGCATCTTCCCACTCCGGTTGTTATACTGGGATACTGTCACCTCGTGTAGGTCTAAGGTCCTTAATAATTTCCTAATACCTTTTTTCCTGGGATGCCTTAACTACAGGTGAATCTATACATATGAACGTTTAGATACACACTCTTCTTCCTGTATAGATATTTCTTCTCCCCATTTCTTGTGGATAGCATTACCTGGTCCCGCTTTGATTACTTTTACGACAGTGACCATTGCCCAATAGCTAAATAAACTTCCACTGAACCCAATGTTAAAACCCAATTCTAGCTGATGTTTTGAATGAGCGGAGTGGGTTTCTTTTCATCAGGCTACAGGTATCCCACTTTCTCATTTCAATAATGTGTTTCCAACCCTTGATGATGCCTTTAACTTCTTCCAACCAGCTATCATCACAGCAGCTGAAGCTTGCATCCAGTGTTTTTCCTCAGATAGGCGTTTGGCAACCCTTGGTGGTCCCAATAGTGGGCACATGCTAATCGGGAGAAGTAAAAACTCTACAGGCACTACAAAAAGACCCTCAACACCCCAAATATGATTTTCTTAAAGGCAGCTGCGGCAAGATCTCGTTGATTTAAGAACCAAACAAGGAATTTAAGTAATTTAAGAACCAAACAAGAAATTTTACTTCCACTGTCAACTCCACAACTCCCGTTTCTTAAGTGTGGAAAGTTGAACAGAAAATATCTCGTCGCTCCAACAACTATTCAATCACAGTACTCCGTTATGGGCCTGATATAACTGATATGAGCTATGCTCCAACAGCTTTTGCAGATAAATTAGGTTGTAGTTTTGCTAGCCATTCGTTTCTCGCTATTCTATAGCCTTTCAAAAAGTTAGAATTAACATAGTACCGCCAGACCCTTCAACAGCAAAAGAGAAAGATCATACCTATAACCGTCTTTTAACATCTGCATAGTATCAAACTGCACTGACAAACATCAAAGACGGTGCCCTTGGCTCAGATTTAATTTCAAACATAATGCTCTGTCATATTCACTCATATGCTTTTGCTGGATCTGTAAAACAGAATCTGGATAGAATCCTCTTTTCTATCTTTTCGTACTACAGCTTTTGTAATATTTATTTCCAAACCTGGTTAAATCCGAAGTTGGTGGACAACCAGAGACTAATTTCGTTGACCTGTCATACTTATGAATTAAGGAAGAAAATGGTTTCAAGCTTCCTTCTCCTTGTTCTGGAGAGTCATAAGGCTTTTTCAAACTTCTAGTTTATTTTCCGCAAAAATCGTTAGACCGCGGATTCCTTGTTAAAACTATATCATGACATTCGTCAAGCCTTCTCAACTGTCGGGATGGTTCTTGGTGTCTTTATTGACTTTGAAAAAGCTTATGACACAACGTGGAGAACTAGGGTTCTCCTTAAACTCCACTCGCTTGGTTTCCGAGGACAGCTACCTCTCTCTATTAAATGCATTATATCAGACAGATCCATCCAGGTTCGGTGCTTTTCTGTTCTATCACGGTACTTTGCTCTGAATGAATGCTTTCCGCAAGACAGTCTTCTAATTGTATTATCATTTGCTTTCGAATTCAATGACATCGTTACTATTATCCCAGAGATGATAAATTTTTTTCTTTATGTTGAGGGCCCGGCGCTATATATTGCAGGTGCCAGGCTGCTATTTCTTGAAAGGCAACTTCAACTAGCTATTGAGAATATTTCATAATGGGGTAATTCCCATGGCTTCTATTTCTCACCCACAAAAACCTCACCAGTACTATTTAGGAAAAAAGGGAGTCGAAGAACCTGCCACCTTCCTCCCGCGAACCTAACCTTATATGGTTCACCCATTCCTGTAACTTGACAAGTCAAATTTCTAGGACTCATTCTAGATGACACCTAACATACGCACCACACATCAAACTCGTGAAAATGACTTGTCATTGCGTGCTTGACCTATTACGTCATCTTGCCTCAAAATCTTGGGGTGCTGATCGCAAGTCCCTTTTACGTCTCCACATCGCCCTAATCCGATCGAAGCTAGACTATGGCTGCGTAATATATGGCCAGGCCTCCCCAACTCTACTACACCTGTTAGATCACATCCAAAACAAAGTGATTGGTTTCTCCGCTGAAGCCTTCTGATCGTCCCTCGGGTGAGCCTTGAAGTTGAATCAGATGTAATACCACTCTCTCTTCGAAGGGAATACATTATGGGCACAAGTTATCTTCCCATTCAAACACAAATGCCATCTGCTCTAACACCGATTCTGTGAGAAATACCTCAGAATCCTCCTTACTGGCCATTTGCAAGCAATAATTTGAAACAACATCCTTAACTTCCTCAACATCCCCTTGCAAAAGGTGCTGTCGTTCTCTCTTATGGTGAAGGGTATACACCTTGGCTATTCCCTGCTTCCACCATTTGCCTGGTCCTGATCTTTCCTCTCTCTCCAAATCTAGCCACCCTGCTGCCTTGTTAAAGGCGTCATTCCTCTCTCATTCTGCAGTTCACGGTAGATTTACTCCAGTGCTTAGTTACGACTCTAAAAACACGGAACAGTGTTTGTGCCTCTGCTGTCTTTCCTGACCGCATCCTCTTCCATACCCTCCTCTCTATCATTGTTCAATTTTTAAGACAGAATTAATGGCTATAATGATTGTCCTTTCTCGAATTCTATTCATTAATCAAGACCACCCTTATGTCATTTATTCAGATTGACTCAACGACCTACAGGCGCTTAAAGCCCTTATACTAAAAACACAATAGTATCCGCTGAACAACAATTTCATCAGCTGCTCCACTCTCGTAAGAAACAAATCATTCTACGTAGGGATAACTGGCAGCGAAATCGCTGACATAGAGGAAAGAATGGCATACTTTTTTTTGGAGCTGTCCAAGGTACCTATGGATGCCATACGACAAGGTCGCCTCACGTCAACTGATTATCATCCTGCATTTCTACAAGACTTCCGGTATTATTAGCAGGAGTGGTGGACGATTGATAAGCGAGGGCTGAAACTAAGAAATATAAAGCAGAACATTGGTAAGTGGTGTTCCTCTCACAAACGAAAGCGCTTGCACGAGGTGATACTTGCACGCCTCCGTATTAGCCACAACAATATCACTCAAAGCTGCGTTTCCAGAAGCCCGACTGCAGCCCGGGCGGGCACACAGGCCCACATGCATCGTTTCCAGAGCCCGTTTGCGCACTTCTGCGTCACGTAAACGTCACAGTCAGGCGCCCGTTGTTAAATCCTCGATTTCGGGAATTAATAAACGGGCGGGCTGCGGAAGGATACTTTGTTTACAAACAAATTTTTTTACAAAACATGTGTCGGAAATGGCTTGCCAAAATTTTTAAATATTTTAGTTAACTTTTATATTAAGGATACTAATATATCGTATCATTTCATAAAATAGATACATATAAGTATAAGAGTATTGTTTGCAATTGTCAGCTGATCCGACGGGCACGCTCGGCCGTTTCCAGGTACTCAAATTTCCTG
>JABUQX010036350.1:15000-25000 GCA_015478945.1 Trachelipus rathkii | reverse complement strand
TTCCCATACAAACTCCGCCACTCTCTCCTATCATGCACCTTTATTCTCGCCTCTGCCAAACTCACATTTCTCTCCTTCAGACATTCGTTCACCGACTCAATCCACTTTCTCTTCGGTCTCCCAGCCGGTCGGTTCCCAACACACTCACCACTATACATCCGTTTAACCAACCGACTTTCATTCATCCTTTCCACATGACCAAACCATCTCAACATACTTTCATTTATTCTCTCATTTACCCCTTTCTTCACACCACACCACTCTCTAATACGTTCATTCCTCTTTATCAATTCTTCTCACACCTAGCACACCCCTAAGATTGTCCATCTGAACACATTGAACTTTAGATCTATACTTCTTATTCCAGACCATAGTCTCACTACTATACAATAACACAGGTAACAACATACCCTCATGTAAGACCCTAGCACACTCAAGACTTAGTCCCTTTGTATTCACCAACGATTTAATTGCACCAGCCACCTTCCTGCCATTCACAACTTTCCTACTACACTCTGCATCGTCCGTTCCCTTCTCATCCAACATATACCCTAAATATTTAAACTCAGACACTTGCTCCAGCTGCTCACCATCTAACATAACTTCACACTGAGGAGTGTCCTCACTCACCACTATGACTCTTCTGTAACCACGCTTACTTTCAAGCCCCTCCTTTTACACACCCTGCCAAATCTCTACCAATCCTCTCAAACTCTCTTCAGATTCGCCACACAGAACCAAATCATCCGCATATAATAGGTAGGGCACCCTCCACTCATCTCCATTCTCCACCATTCTAACACCATTTCCTGCCATCCCCACCTCGAATTCTTTCATAACCCCATCCATATACAAATTGAATAACCAAGGAGACATAACACAACCCTGTCTTACTCCGCTATTAATCCTAAACCAATCACCATTGACACCATTTATTCTTACACACGCTTCACTATCGTCATACATACTTTTGATTCCATTCAGAAGCCTACCACCAACACCATATATCACTAACACCTGCCATAACGCTTCCCTATTAACTCTATCATACGCCTGTTGCAAATCCATAAAACCTAAATACAATTTATTCTTCTTCTCCCTCATTTTCTCAGTCATTTGTTTCAATGTAAAGATTTGATCCACACATCCTCTACCACTCCTAAACGCACCTTGTTCTTCACCAATCAGTCCTTCAGTCACTCGACGCACTCCTTCGACCAAAATACCAGCATATACCTTCCCTACAACACTCAATAAACTTATTCCCCTATAATTTCTACAGTTCCCCTTTTCTCCCTTACCCTATATAAGGGTACTATTACCGCTCTCCTCCAATCCCTTGGAACTATACCCTCTATAAACGCTTTATTACACAACTTCCAAATCCAATCAATCACCATCTTGCCTCCGTTCTTGATCATTTCACCAGTAATTTCATCTATACCTGCAGATTTACTATTCTTCAACTTTTTCACTCTACCCATTACCTCCTCCTTACTAATAACCTCATCCCCAAAATACTATTCCTTCTTGCACCATCAAACCCACACACATTCACTATCACCTCTTCATTACTGTTAATATTGTGCAGATTTTCGAAATGTTCTTTCCACACTCCTCTCACACCCATTTCATCAGTTACAAAAGCACCATCCCTATTCATTATTCTAAGCAGATTCCCTTATTCTCATTCTTAACCTTTCGCGCTTCCTTCCAGAAGAGCTTCCTATTCCCTTGTAAGTCCTCATTCATCCTCCTTCCAAACTGTTCATTTACCTCTTGTTTTCTCCTACGTATACACCTTTTAGTATTTCTTTTTTCCTCCTTATATAATTCCAAGCATCTTTCTTTTGAGTCTTCATCATTTGCTTTTAGTACATTCAACCACGCTTCTTTTTTACCTTTAACCGCTTTCTTCACCTCTTCATTCCACCATTCACTGTTAACATTCTTACTTCCTACTTTAGCGCATCCACATACTTCCTTTGCACTACTAACAATTGCTTCCCTTCCATTTGCCCCCAGATTTGTTCAGTATCCACTTGTGTTCACATTCAACCATTTTACTAGCGAGCGCTCTTTCATACTTATCCTTATTGTCTTGCTCACTTAACTTTCACTCTTAATTTTACCACTTCCTTTCGTATCACCTTCCTCTCCATCCAAGCCCCCACTAACTTAATTTTACATAGAACAACATAATGATCCGACAATCCCATTCCTAAACCCCTAACTGATTTAACATCCAACACATACTTTAACATCTCCTTCTTCACCAATACTAAATATATAATATGGATACTTTTATTGGATATCATATATACCCACACACATCAACTCTAGTATACTTATGGATACTCTTGTGTTTAAAGAAAGTATTACTTACCTACACATACCTCTCTCTTCACAGAAACTTCAATCACCTTCCTACCATTCTCCATTTTCTCCCGCCACCCCAAAACCACCTGTTATACCATCCCTTTTTTGATCACCTATCCAACCATTCAGGTCCCCCAAAACTATCAATCTGAAGCTCCTACTCACCCCATCCAGAACATCATTCAGATTATCCCAAAAAATCGTACTCTCTTCAACGTTTCCCTCAGATGGACCATACGTCACAACCACACATACCTTGGACCTTTTCAAACTTAAATTTAACCATTAAAATTTTAACTCACACTCAAAGTCTACCATAGCTTCATACCACAGGTCACTCATCAAAATTGCAACTCCTTCTCTCCCTCTCTCATTCTCTTCCACACCAGCACGCACACATTTCACACCACACCACTTATTTTCTTCGTTTCCTTTCATCTTTGTTTCAGTCACATATATATATATATATATATATATATATATATATATATATATATATATATATATATATATATATATATATATATATATATATATATATATATATATTTCCACACAAAAAGCCTATTGCATCCATCTGTCTTCAAAAATAACATAAAGTGTAGCAATAGCACTCTCTTAATCAATTTGTTTTACGTATTGTCTTGTGAATTAAATGAAAAGAATTATTCTTGGTGAAGCTACATAAAGTCTAAAAAAGATATTTCTTATTGTCATAATATATAAATATATATATATATATATATATATATATATATATATATATATATATATATATATATATATATATATATATATATATATATATATATATATATATATATATAAGGGAGAGGAGAGACGGTAGTTTGACAGTTTCAGATTAAGAAAGTGCCTGTAACCCCGGAAATGTGTTTCCAGCTTCCTTGAGGTCAAATTTATTAAATTTTTATTTTTGAAACCTCAATTTCAGATATGTCAACAATATTAAGAAAAATGCATATGAGAAAATTAATAAAAAATAACTTAAAAGCTATAATGGTAATAATTAATTTATCTCGATTCTGTACCTGGAATGAAGAACAATTCTATAGTTTTGTTATCGCTTCGACGTCACCCAAGAACAGACCTGAATGAGAGCTGTGAGGCTTTCTCAAACAGGAGTTCAGGTTTGTCCATGTAGACTATAAGAGCTCTGATCGACAAGACGTCACGCCGAAGGTAGTGTGTGATGTAGCCAGGTATATTAACAAGAAGGTAAGTGTATTATCGTAGTAAGAGATTTGGGAGTTATAGAAATGAGAATTGTAATAAAATGTAGATTTATTTGGGTTATAATCTACAGAGTTTGCCGAATAGCAATGAAGACGAAGTAACAACAAATTTCGAGTTACTTAACTATGTACAATTTGATGACGACGAATGTCGACGAATGACGATGGACGATGGACGATGGACGATGAATGACGATGATATTTTTACGATTGACGATAAACGATGGACGATGGACGATGGACGATGGACGATGGACGATGGACGATGGACGATGGACGATGGACGATGGACGATGAATGACGATGATATTTTCATTGCTTAGAATTGTTCATAACTACGATTTTATTGCAATAATTCACAAACTAATCGATAATACCGTAAAATAACTTTAACACAAAAATTCTTGACTTTAGCAATCAAATAACCCAATGTTAACTCTGTACTTAACTTAGAAAATATTATTTTCGGAATGAGATCTTTTCACTAATTCACTAGTCACTTTCAATAGTCTTAAAATCTGTTTTCCATTTTTCCACAATTTAATGTATTACAATAATGTATATCCACGAATCAAAATGTTTAATCCATAATGTAAAAATTCCAATTCATAAATCAAAATGTACCATCCAAAACCAAAAGTTCGTCCGCAGTTCAAAATATACCCGTAATCGAAATCACAAGTTTACACCCACAGAGAAAAACTCCATGATTGAAAACCACAAAGTAGAAATGTTCAATCCGCAAATAAAATGTATATCTTGCATCCGGAAATTAAAATATATACTCCATCCGTGATTCGAAACCAACACCAAAAAATAAAACCATCCAAAGTTTAAAACCTGAAATAATACATTAGATCATTTCTCCTTCTTTAACTTGTCATTATTATTTTATTCAGTATATTTTCCATATTCACTACTTAACAATATCTCTTTTCAGATTTATTATTCTACTTACCCCTTATGAGTTCTATGATAAATAGAAGGGGTTGTGATTTGATTTTCCAAATGGTAGTGAAAAGAGAGTATTGAACTCTCTACGGATGTATGAAGTTAAAGTATTTGGAAGAGACTTTCTTTCAATGTAAGTATGTAATAAGTATGGTTTATCATTAACATATCACATGTTATACTATTTTTTAGCCATATTTCACTTTAAGAAAGAATATACTTAAAATTAACTTATTTTACTTAGATTTAGTACTAGCCTGGTATAGTTCCAGGTCAGAAGTTTCCAATATCCAGTAATAATATCAAAGAAACAACTACTGATTAATTAATATTAACAAAGTTTTACTACTCTATCATATATTGCAAAAAGAAGAAACACATGTAAATTCTGAATAAATTCCAATAGTGGGATAAACCATAACTGATTGATTCCCAGTAATTCCAAAACAAGATAAATCGCAGTTTATCTTTTTCCGATTCTGATTCATAAACAAAAAGGGAGGAGAACATGAAGGAAAAACAGCCACCTTCACATTACTCCCCATTAAATTTAGGCCCCACCTTAATTCAACACATGTTCGAAGCTTAAACATGAGATGGAGTATATAAACATTTATTTACACATTAAGTGAACCAATAACACGCAATGTCCTTAAATTTATAAAAACAAAAATTATAAAAACAAAAACTTCTTTCTTTGACTAATAACAATTATAAAGAGTAAACAATTATTTCTGCAATAACTTATAAATAAGATAATATCAATAATTTCTCCTAATCAAATCCAAAAATATAAATATAATTCACATTATATTCCATTACAATACAAAAATATATAAATATAATTCATATCATATTCCATTACCAAATTATAAATAATAATATTTCTAACATCATTAATTTTATTTTACAGCATACAAAATTTAATATCATTTAATTTCTATTGACTAATTTAATCTTGATAGAGAAGAGAGTCTTCTAGAAGTCCCTCTCTCCTCCTGTAATAAACGATGCCATTCCTGAATCATCATTTCTTTTTGGGATTCGGTTCTACTGTCCCAATTGGTCTGACTCATAACCCATCTAATACTGGCACGTATGGTTTCTGAAACATAAGGATCCAAAGAAGGTCCATGATTATATCTAAGTGGAGGAACCATAGGTGGAGGAGCTGTAAATATCAAAAGGTTAGTGGGTGGAATTGAAGGAATTACAAAATAACTTAGGTTACTCTGAGGGGAACTGTCCCAAGGATTAGATGAGCTAGGAGCAGATGCGAATTTGGATCAAACAAAGCTCTTTGATCAGAAACATTATAATTAAAAGTCGATGGACCAGGACTGTTGATTACAATAGGTGAAGTAGTATTCACAATAACCTCTCGTATTATCATTTCAGTAGAATCAAGTTGATTTCTCGATGGTGAACGTATGGGTCTTCTACCCTGTCGGTTATGTGGTGGCTTCTTATAAGGTCCATACGAAATACGAGACTGGATCTGATAAATAACAATGAAGTTACCTCTATATTTGTTCATTAAAGCCTCTAAAAATCTTTTGTGTGGATGTAACCCATCGGGTATAAGAAGCGAAATTAGGTGTAGGCTCAGCTGTTCCAGATATTTTCTGTGGTTTCACTGATTTCCATCCAATTTTCCTCCATGGCATAATAAAAGTCAAGGATCTCGTTTCCTACCAACAGTTGTTTGTCTGTCCGTTGGCAGTCTTCAGTCGTTAAAATTCAAACCTTTTAACTGTTGTGATTGCATGGGCAGGTAACTTTTCTGGGGATAATTCGGAATCATTTCGATAATAGTTTGCAAAGTCATGTCCCCACTCTCGTATAATTCTCTTTTTGTTGAATTCGTACATGTGCACGGGAGATATTATGAGGTAAATCTGTACTCTCGGATTAATGTTTTTAGCAATGCCCGTTATCTCTTCCATTATCTGTGGTACTTCATCAATAGAAAAATCTAGTATTGGGGAAAATACTGTTGTAGTTTTTCCATTATCAGGAGTTAATAAACGGCGTTGCCATGTCATGGGAACGAGTGACCAATTAATAAAAAAATTTACATCAGATGTCATTTCACTTTGGACACGACTAACACATCCAGAAAGGTGCCTACCATTATTGAAGTCGGCTCATACTTTAAAATTAAATTGTGTTGCTAAGTCTTTTTTCTGGTTCCTGAAAAGTGCAGCAGTGGATGCTCCAACAACCATGAGTAATTGCATCTTATCGTAATTTTCAGAATACACAACCGTCGCAATAAAAGAAAAATGTGTACTAAAGTGTAAGTTTGGAATATGTGATCGCTTGTCAATCTTTGCTCAAAAATAGAAAACAAGATTAGTAAGTAGCATTTGGTATGGCAATTTTTTGGTGGGCACAAGTGTCCACAAAAATTACCAAAAAATATTTTTTAATTATCGTATCGGTATCTTATTATAAATCAGCATATCAATATTTTATAACATCATATCTAACTAACTAACATTAACGTAGCATTTAATATATCGACAGTAGGAAGTATCAGATACAGTTATTGTGTGGTGTCACTCAGTGACACAATTATCTAGTTAACTACAGGCTTACTTAAAATTACGGGTGACAGGCAAACAATTTATCAGAAAGCAGAAGATTGTCAAAGGTGAACGGAAATAAAAGGAAAGTTAAAGAGCAAAGAATAAATTGATAGAGTGGCAAAGGTCCAAAATCTGGAATACGTTCAGGGGTCAAGGTAAAGGTATGAATATCTTAATTTTTGTAAATAAAAAATATTAAGCCAAAAGTATAGAAATAAATTTATTTATTATTCATTTTCCTCAGAGTTCGAAGATGTATTTGAGTCTTCATGAATTACACTGAGATCAACTCTCATAGTTTTAATCTAGTTGAATCTCTGTCTTCTTCAAATAATTATAATGTGTGCCTCCAAGGCACTTAAGATAACATGGCTCATTAGTGAACTTAGCACCATGAATTATTGGCTGGTCATGATTGTAGAAAATGTGCACCTGAGTTTTAAATAACTCCGCGAAGGCGGTGATGACCCCGGGAATAGGTAATTTTCCGGGAAACTGTAGAAGTCTAAGTTTTTTCTTCATTTGTTTCCCTTGCAATTTATATTTGATCGAATAGTGCAACAATTCTTTGGTGATAAGTTCTCGTATTTCCAGATGTCTATCCATGGTGTTATAGACAAATATCGAGAAACACTTAAAAAGAGAGTCTTCTCTTTCAGCTATTTCTTATTTGGAAATAACCGGTAGGAATGAATTCGACGGAAGCTTTAATAAGACAAGGTTCGAAGTCTTCTACGGCTACAGGAGAACGTGAAAGGGCACCTGCCACTATGTTTTGAGAACCAGATATATGTCTAAAGTCAAAGTCATTTTTATATAGCTCTTCCATTGTGCGGGTCAATCTCCCATCTATAAAACTAATTTTCTGGAGATAAATGAGGGGCATATGGTCAGTGAAGATGATAAACTTGACCCCTTGAAGAAATGGCCTCAATGATTTCACCGTCCAACGCAAAGCAGTCAACAATAACCACATAATTCCCCTGGGCTCCATAAATGGTCGTCGATATGAACGCGATGGGCTTGCGTTCATTGTTTTGGAGTTGAGACAAGCATGCCCCAGCACCCAGATCTTAAGCGTTGACATGTATTTCTAATGGAGACACTCCAGGGATATAATGAGAAAACCCCAATACACAGGGGCCCGTTAAGGCTTGTTTTAAGTGATCGAAGGCAATTTGGCATTCAGGAGTCTGATGGATCGTTTTACCTCCTGTCTGGCAAGACAAAGATTTGCTTATTTGAGAGCAGCTTGGGATGTGCCTACGGTAAAAATTTACCATCCCAAGAAATTGTCGAAGGTGCTTTTCAGTGGTTGGAACTGGAAAATTTAGAGCTCCTTGAACGTTCTTCTGGAGGCGTAAAATACCTTTATTGGGTATTTTATGACCCAGAAAATCAACTTCCGTCCGGCAAAGACGTGTCTTGCTGGGTTTTAATTTAAATCCGCTCCTTTCTAATGCCGAAAGAACCTTACCTAAGATACATAAATGTTCATCAACAGTTTTGATGAAGATGATGATGTCATCAAGGTACACCATCACCTCTGGCCATGGTAATCCAGCCAAAGCGAGCATCATATCTCCCTGGAATGTGGCTGGTCTGTTCTTTATCCCAAAGGGCATCTTTAAGTACTCGTATTGTTCGAAGGGAGTTAAAAAAGCCATTTTCTCAACAATATCTCGTTCCATAGCTACCTGATAATACCCACGGACAAGATCTATGGTCGTGAAGAAGTTGTTCCCATACATGTTATAGATCATGTCAATGAGATTGGGGAGAGAAAATGAGACAGTTTTCGTCACTTCATTTAATTTGCGATAGTCAATGCAAAGACGTAACTTTTCGTCGGGCTTTCTCACGGGAATCACGGGAGCTGAATAAGGGGATTTGCTTGGTCTGATGATGTCCTGTTCCAAGAATTCCTTGCACTGTTGTTCGATTTTTTGGGCAAGTGACCCTTGAAACCCACGGACCGGTAGGCGAACAGGAAGAGAACTATCAACCTCAATAGCGTGAATTATATTGGTGGTCTCCGAAACTGAGGACAGATTGAAAGTGTAATAAGATCTTGAGAAGCTCTTGCTTTTGTAGTTCGCTTATAGGAATTTCAGAGAAGCAAAAGGCTTCTCTTAACTTACCTGATGTCCAGGTCTCTTCTCAGAGTTTATTACTTTTAGAGGGCAAAAGATCTAATGTATGAACACCTATGGGAGGACAATCTTCCTTTCTAAGAGAAAAAAACTCACCCAACACTGTATTTTTTCTGAAAGATTTCAGTTTATCAGAGGGGTTTAGAACAGCTATCTGGTTAGCAAGAGAAAGATCCAAGATCCCAGAAATAGAGAGAATAGACTGAACTGGATTTCCCTTTAACCCCACTACATCTAAAGGGACTTGCGATACACTTTTAACCTTTATCATTTGACCGGAGAAAGGAGGAATAATAACGGAGGCAACGGTTATACATTTATAAAAATGCATCGAAAGACTAAGATCTTTTGCTATTATTTAAATCTCATTGGTTGATGAGCAGTGTAATAGATTTCTTGTGGTGAGATCTTGGAGTAGGTCCTTTTCACTTAATGCTACTGCCCCAACACCATGGGAGCTGGCATCATTTCACCAGGAACTACCAGAAAAAGAACGGGTCCCTTTAGATTACCGGAATCAGGGAAGAATAAAGGGGACTCTAAATAATGTTCGATTGGTACTGTATTATCCCTAACCAATCAACATACGACTCTAATACCAATTTCAGAAGCTGGTCGCAACGATACCTTCTTCAAGTCAATGTTTAGCATATCGGTTCCTACCAAACTAAAT
>JABUQX010036350.1:0-2500 GCA_015478945.1 Trachelipus rathkii | reverse complement strand
GACGGACCCTCACCATGGTAGATCGTCAATGTAAGGGTTCATCCCTTTGAACAGGTGGGACAACCATACCCTCAAACACAATCCCCGCCATTCACCCTATGCACCTTATTTCGCTCTCTGCCAAACTCACATTCTCCTTCAGACATTCGTTCACCGGCTCAATTTTCCTTCGGTCTCCCAGCCGGTCGGTTCCCAACACGCTCGCCACTATACATCCGCTTAACCAACCGACTATCATTCATTCTTTCCACATGACCAAACCATCTCAGCATACTTTCATTTATTCTCTCATTTACCCCTTTCTTCACACCACACAACTCTCTAATACGTTCATTCCTCATTTTATCAATTCTTCTCACACCTAGCATGCCCCTAAGATTGTCCATCTGAACACATTGAACTTTAGCTATAATTCTTATTCCAGACCATAGTCTCACTACTATACACAACACAGGTAAATAACATACCTCTCATGTAAGACCCATGCACTCTAAGACTTAGTCCCACATTCACCAACGATTTAATTGCACCAGCAACCTTCTTGCCATTCACAACTTTCCTACTACACTCTGCATCATCCGTTCCCTTCTCATCCAACATACCCTAAATATTTAAACTCAGACACTTGTTCCAGCTGCCCACCATCTAACATAACTTCACACTGAGGACTGTCCTCACTCACAACCATAACCTTACTCTTATCTACGTTTACTTTCAAACCCCTCCTTTTACATACCTTGATAAATCTCTCTACCAATCCTCTCAAACTCTCTTCAGATTCGCCACACAAACAAAATCACACAAAAATAATAAGTAGGGAGCCTCCCCATCTCCATTCTCCATCATTCTAACACCATCTCCGGCCATCCCCACCTCGAATTCTTCATAATCCCATCCATATAAAATTGAATAACCAAGGAGACATAACACAACCCTGTCTCACTCCGCTATTAATCCTAAACCAATCACCATTGACACCATTTATTCTTACACACGCTTCACTATCGTCATACATACTTTTGATTCCATTCAGAAGCCTACCACCAACACCATATATCACTAACACCTGCCATAGAGCTTCCCCTATTAATCCTATCAAACCAATCAAATCCATAAAACCTAAATACAATTCTATTCTTCCTCTCCCTCATTTTTTCAATCATTTGTTTCAATGCAAAGATTTGATTGACACATCTTCTACCACTCCTAAAGACACCTTGTTCTTCACCAATCAGTCCTTCTGTCACTTGACGCACTCTTTCGACCAAAACACCAGCATATATCTTCCTCCTAAACACTCAATAAACTAATTCCCATATAATTCCTTATCTCCCTTACCCTTATATAAGGGTACTATTACTGCTCTCCTCCAATCCCTCGGAACTATACCCTCCATAAACGCTTTGTTACACAACTTTCAAATCCAATCAATCACCATCTCCGTTCTTGATCATTTCACCAGTAATTTCATCTATACCTGCAGATTTACCTTTCTTCAACTTTCTCACTCTACCCATTACCTCCTCCTTACTAATTACCTTATCCCCAAAATATCTATTCCTTTTTGCACCATCAAACCCACACACATTCACTATCACCTCTTCATTACTACCAATGTTATACACATTTTCGAAGTGTTTCTTCCACACTCTTCTCACATCCATTTCATCAGTTACGAAAGCACCATCCCTTTTCATTATTCTAAGCAGATTTCCCTTATTCACATTCTTAACCTTTCGCGCTTCCTTCCAGAAGAGGTTCCTATTCCCATGTAAGTCCCCATTCATCCTCCTTCCAAACTGCTCATTTACCTCTTTTTTTTTCTCCTACGTATGCACTTTTTATTATTTTTCTTTTCTCCTTATATAATTCCAAACATCTTTTTTTAAACTTTATATATATATATATATATATATATATATAATATATATATATATTATATATATATATATATATATATATATATATATATATATATATATATATATATATATATATAAGTTATATATATATATATATATAACATCTCCCAGGAAGGACTTTCCCTGTCAGTTGGTCCATCATCTTCTTCTGGCCCGAAACTCTTAACCCTAGAGCACTCTAGAGAACCATTTCTCCGAGCAATGGTTTCCAACGCCAGTCCTAGAGTTAAACACTCTCAGGTAGGGTTTTTGCTCTTTCAGTAGAACTAGCATCTTCTTCTTCCATTAGGCCTCAAAATTCGTTCTCCCAGAACTCTTCAGAGGATCGTGTGCCTGTGCCAGAGGGAGTAAAAGGAAGAGGAGGAGGAGGAGAACAACAGCAATGACTAACTAGTAATTACAATTAGGTTAGGTATATATATATATATATATATATATATATATATATATATATATATATATATATATATATATATATATATATATATATATATATATATATATATATATATATATATATATTTATATATATATATATATATATATATATATATATATATATATATATATATATATTT
>JABUQX010036349.1:10000-42688 GCA_015478945.1 Trachelipus rathkii | reverse complement strand
AAACACCCAAAAAAAAAAAATATAACGTCATGACTTTGACGCGACCCTTTATAATTTTTTTTTGCCTGCATTTATTGCTTCTTCGATGCACTTTAACACCTTGCACTCAGATTAATTAGGCTCAAAAGAAATGGTAAACGCAAATACGGCAAGGCAAGAGAAAACTCTCATCATTCCATCTTCTATTTATATATATTATATATATAATATATATATATATATATATATATATATATATATATATATATATAATTATATATATATAATTATATATATATATATATATATATATATAGTATATATATTTATTTTATATATTATATATAGTATATATATATTATATATCCACTATATATATATATATTATATATTATATTATATATATATATATATATATATAATATTATAATATATATTATATTATTTATATATATACTATATATTATATATATATTATATATATATATATTAATATATAATTATAATATATATATATATATATATATATATATATATATATATATAATAAAAAGGAGCACCAATAATCTGTACATCTCAACAGGAAAACTTTAATCAACGTTTCGGGAAACCAGGCCATTCCCATCCTCAGGAGAATAAAAGTAAACATATCAATAAAATAATAATAAAAGCAGAATGGAAAACATAACATTAAAAGTAAAATTTTTTTTACAAGAAAATGACATGAAAATAAAATTAATATAAATAATGAAAATAAAGTTAATAAATATGGTGAGAAAGCAAATTAATCACGTAAAAAAAATCTCCGTTCCCCTACCCATTCTACCATCAGAGATCATTCTCACATTAAAAATCAAGTTCTTAATCATTCTCATTTCACTATACTAGCGCAAACTTCTGATCAAACCCACCTACATATTTCGGAATCTTTGTTCATTCATTCACAATCTTAAACCTAGTCTTAACAACGACATTGGCCCTTTTAGTCTACAACTACTATGAAGTTTCAATTTTGTGTTTCATCTCAAACCTGTCACTCGGTCTTAATTAAATAGGTTAACTTTGTTTAAATAATTATTATCTGACCGACTTTATGATTTTAGCTGCTTTTCCAGAAGCCCGAGTGCAGCCCGTGTGTAAAATCAACTCGGAACGTTTCGAATTGAAAAAAATTACATTAACCAATCAGAGAACAGGAAATTTGAGTACCTGGAAACGGCCGGTGTGCCCAGTCGGATCAGCTGGCAATTGCAAACAATACTCTTTATATTATATGTATCTCTATTTTATGACAATGAGACTATATTATAGTATCCTTAATATAAAAGTTAACTAAAATATTTAAAAATTTTGGCAAGCCATTTCCGACACATGTTTTGTAAAAAAAATTTTGTAGACAAAGTATTCTTCTGCGCAGGTCGCCCGTTTATTAATTCCCGAAATCGAGGATTTAACAATGGGCGCATGACTGTGACGTTTACGTGACGCAGAAGTGCGCAAACGGGCTCTGGAAACGATGCACATGGGCCTGTGTGAACGCCAGGGCTGCAGTCGGGCTTCTGGAAACGCAGCTTTGAGTGATATTGTTGTGGCTAATACGGAGGCGTGCAAGTATCACCTCGTGCAAGCGCTTTCGTTTGTGAGAGGAACACCACTTACCAATGTTCGGCTTTATATTTCTAAGTTTCAGCCCTCGCTTATCAATCGTCCACCACTCCTGCTAATAATACCGGAAGTCTTGTAGAAAGGCAGGATGATAATCAGTTGATGTGAGGCAACCTTGTCGTATGGCATCCATAAGGTACCTAGAACAGCTCCAAAAAGAAAAGGCGGCAATTCTGACCTCTATGTCAGTGATCTCATTGCCAGTTATTCTTACGTAGTATGATTTGTTTCTTACGAGAGTGGAGCAGCTGATGAAATTGTTGTTCAGCGGATACTATTGTGTTTTTAGTATAAGGGCTTTAAGCGCCTGTAGGTCGTTGAGTCAATCTGAATAAATGACATAAGGGTGGTCTTGATTAATGAATAGAATTCGAGAAAGGACAATCATTATAGCCATTAATTCTGTCTTAAAAATTGAACAATGATAGAGGAGGGTATGGAAGAGGATGCGGTCAGGAAAGACAGCAGAGGCACAAACACTGTTCCCTGTTTTTAGAGTCATAACTAAGAACTGGAGTAAATCTACCGTGAACTGCAGAATGAGAGAGGAATGACGCCTTTAACAAGGCAGCAGGGTTGCTAGATTTGGAGGGAGAAGAGGATCCGAAAAAGGAAAATGGTGGAAGCAGGGAATAACCAAGGGGTATACCCTTCACCATAAGAGAACGGCAGCACCTTTTGCAAAGGAAAGTTGATGCTGAGTAAGTTAAGGATGTGTTTGCAAATTGTGCTTGCAAATGGCCAGTAAGGAGGATTCTGAGGTATTTCTCACAGAATCGGTGTTAGAGCAGATGGCATTTGTGTTTGAATGGGAAGATAACTTGTGACCATAATGATTCCCTTCGAAAGAGGAGTGTATACATCTTGATATCCAACTTCCAAGGCCACCCGAGGACGGATCAGAGGGCTTTTCAGCGGAGGAAAACCATCACTTGTTTGGATGTGATCTAAACAGAATGTGTAGTAGAGTTGGGAGGCCTGCCATTATAATTACGCAGCCAAGGTCTGAGCTTCATCTGTCGAAATAATTATGGTGCTGTGTGAATATAGATCAGAGAGGTTAAATCAGTTGACTTGCTCGGAGTCGTCGATACATTTGTAGACCAAAGAATGAACTCGTATAATACTACGTAACACGCGTGTAGATGCAGAGTACAATTATACTTATGTTATATTATATGTATGGATGACGAATGAATACGCATTTTTAAGAAGTTGTGTTGTCTAATTCAGGTAGAAGGCGTGAATGCGCACGTAAGAATTTAATAGAGTCAGTCAGATGTGCTACATATAGAAGTATGTTGGAGATGAGCGCTCACGGCGTAGTGGAGAATCGGAAGTGGGAGATGAATGGTCGGTGGGTGTCTAGTTGTTTACGTCTCTATACCAGGGGATATTAATTGTATAAGAGTGAGCTGAAGTGCTATATAATAGAGGTAGGAGCGCTGAGAAACCTAAAAAAAAGTGTAGAGTCAGTAAAGGAATGTTCTACGCAACAAATTATATAGAGAGAAATGATGCGCAAATTTAATATGTTACTCTAGAGCCTTTACTAACGGAGTGCATAAAATAGCTCATACTGGGCACGTGGTCTTCGATGAGAGGGTATGAGCGCCGGGCCTCTCAACATAAAGAAAAAAAGATTTATCATCCTCTGGGATAATAGTAAACGATGCTCAAATTGGTGATGAGTCTGTTACACCAAGGGCAAAATGAACCTCTGATACAATTATAAGACGTGTATAAGTGACCATCTGTGATCGCTGCGCTACAGTGAATGCGCGTGTATATGTCAGAGCAGATACATCAGAGTACCGTTTGCATAGAACGAATAGCACCTGAACGTAGATGGACACTGATATTATGCATTTTTTAGAGAAGGTGGGTATAGCTATCTTTTCACGTTAAACTCTCAAACGATGTAGTATGATATAGATTTAGTAAGAGAAATACTCCCTAGTTACCCAACGGTTGTATACATATATAGCTATTTGTATCATAAGTCTATAATATAATACAAGATACACCAAGGATACACATTCCCGACTCATGATTTAGAAGGCTATTTAGTAAACGAGTAAAATGCTATAATGATTAGATAGTGTATTATTTTAACAAGGATATATCAGCGTATATATATAATATAATATATTTATTATAACGAGTTTATTTTTCGTGAGAAAATAGTGTGTATTGAATAATGAGCTAAGTATCCCTTGCACTATTACTATTTGCCAATCCGCAGCACCACCGAGAGACGACGCTGAGATCAGCGCCATTTGATCTTCACTTAATTCATATGAGTAGTAATTGATCAGTACTATACTCGATAATTAGAGTCTTGTTATGTACTCACTCAACCAATCATTATTCTCGTGAATTTATGTAAAACCAGGTTTTGAATAATAATAAATTAACAATAGGCTATATATTAATACGAAAGATAGTATAGTAAAATGAAGGATTTCTTATCTGATAATACTAGTTTTTACACAGTACTCTCAAGACAAATAAGCATAATGAGTGAATACTATATATAGTTATGAACAGTAAGCATATTATGTTTGATAGATTAAGTATATTCTGAGTCACTATAGGTTACAACTATATTGCTCTCTGAGTTAGTGGTCGGTGCTCTAGTTATTCCGTGCTACCTTAATCAGATGTGTTTACATTGCTTCGTTATACTTACGAGTCGAGTACGTCATATCTCCTTAGCTGTATGTGAGGGTTGAGCTCAAAAATTAATTTTAAATTTTTAAAAGATATTGTTAAATCTTTTACGTATTAATCTATAGATAATTATACTGAGAGTCTTTTTGAGCATATGCTTATTAGTGAGTAATGAGGACAGTGTGATATCGTATCTACGCGTAGCCTCGAATAAATATTTACGAATATAACATATAATTTACTCGACAAATATAACATTATGTTATATAGGAGCACTAGCTTCATATCTCTCTCAGTTATTCTTTCTCTCTCTCTCTCGATTTCTTTCAGGGGGAAAAAGATATAATTCTTCACTGTCAGTTGCGCCGCGTAACGAACCTAGAGATAGAGCTTAGAATTGAAAATTAAGTGTACCTCTCAAAGCGTGTATCTCTGGGGATGACTGTATCTGTTACCATCTATCGCAACACATGTATAGCTCTAGTTTGTATGCTATAAGTAGTATAATTGAAATTATTAAAGAATAAAATTATTTTTTATATGTTAAATATTACTAATTAGTATTTATTCTATATATATTACGTAAATTCCTATAGTCGTTGAAAAGTCATAAAATGTCGAGACTCGAGGATTCAGCCAAGCAGCTGACATTTATTGGAAGAAAGAGAAAATAGAACATGTTTGGAATGTGTTGTATGGATTTATTTGTTAAAATTAGACTTATAATTAGTTTGAGCTGTGTGTGTGAGCAATATAGCGCTGCTTTTAAGGAGCATTTTTCGATCACCTCAACATTATCTCAGACTACTCCTCTGCTCTTTCGCATACTCTTCTCCCTTACTTCTCTCGGTACATACTCTCTCTACTCTCTCGTGCTGCTCTCTACTCCTCTCTCTCTCTCTCTTGATTCGTGATACGTCTTGCTGTCGGTGCGTACTACCTCTTTACTACTAGCTCACTCAATCAAAATAGGTTGGAACACACGAGTACACTATACTAATTGAGAAATATGAAAGTGAGAGAACACATGATAGACATCGTTACTAGATACATAATGTATATGCGCTATCGTATCTAGCGCACATCGTATACTAAACAGAACTTAGAATAGTAAAGATGATTTAACTGATACAATATAGAGCGAAGTATATTCTCAATAGTGAAAGTTATTCAACTTTTTTGAAAAGGTTCAATCTTTTATGTGTCTTGACTCTAGGAAGATCAATTTAATTCCATGGCAACCGCACGCCTTTATTCATACGTAAGCATCCTACAAAAGAATAATGGGGCTCCTAAATAAGGTGATATCTATCTAGTAGTAAGAATAGATTGAGTGTTATCATAACACTTTAATATGTTAAGTATTCATGTGTTAGGCTATTTATATACCAGGATATAGGTGACTTATTTAGTAGATAATATAATTAAGCGACACTAGATACTTAACACGTACATATATAATAATAATATATATATATTATAATTATATACTAGTAGTGACTATATCCCAGATATAATATATAATAGACAACCTGTAGTTATTGAGTGAGAATATGTTATAAATTATTAGTGACTAAGTTGGCTACTATATCTAGTAGTATAAACTTCATTTACAATATAAATACCAATTAGATCGTGAGAGTACATACAGTTGAGATAGGTCGAGACAGTATATGAATCATCTACCGCTGCATGATGTTATATATAGAAATTAGAGATCTATATTCATAGTCATTATTAAAAATATTGTATTCTTGAGTGTCGCGTGAACTATAACATAATCCTGTCATTGTACACATCTTTAATCTATATATTTAAGAAGCTCGCTGAGCACTCTAAATAATATTTGGAATTTTTTTCTCTGAGAGCGGTTGAATAATAATGTCTACTTCTTAATAATGACAATAGTATCGCAGAGATTTGAGGCAAAAACTATCTAGTCTATCTTATAGAAAGGGTATTTGCATTTTACGAATTTAATTTACTTATTTGAGTTTTATGTCTCGTCACACCGCGTAAGTCTTCGTGCCGTCAGACTGATCTCTCACTCATTAGATTACAATGAAGGTGAGATAGAAAGTCATATATAGATATATATGGTTTAATTATTGTTTATAAAATTATTATTGAAAGATATATATATTTATACTGAATAAGATTGTATATATATATATAAGCGCATAGGAGAATTGTTGGATATTGAGATATCAGTACTTGAGGCATTAGTGAGATAATAGTATGAGACGTGGGTCTATCGACGGGATGAGCAACAAAACCCTTGTATATAGTAAGTATAATTAGATGCAATTATTAATAGAAGTAAGATTATTAGTATTTATATTAGCTACAGTAATCACAGTTTACTTTATGATAGAGGGGGTGAAGGGTATATATTTTTCTATGACCATTTAGTGAGGTAGGCTCATCGCCATATAATAGCACGAATTAAAGTTTGAATTCAAACCATATATCTATCCTTATATTAGTTGTGGAATATATGAGCTGGTGATCGTTTAGATAATAATAAAGAACGAACAAGGTTGTACTCATTACATAGTTTTGGAATGAATCAATTTACTCTATATCTGCTAAGCAAGTCTTAGATTTTAAATAATAAAAATTAGATCAATGTAAGATATATATAGTGATGAACTGAGGTTTACCAAAAATAATTTATTAGTCTAAGTATTAATAAGTAGAAATAGCCTAACGGTGAAATATAAATGAGTGTCAACTTATTTTGAGTAACTGGAATTTTTGAGAGTTATTTCCAATATGGGATCCCAATTAATATTAGTGAATTCAGTTTAGGTTAACTCGAGTGAATATACTGTAGGCTTAACTAGAAAACATATGAATCAGTGTATATTACTGGTGGGTGATTTAAATAAAATACATATACCATATTTCTGTTTAATGGAGTAAACTCGAGGTGTGACCCTCGTGCCAAGGAACTAGCAGCTCGACACTTGGAGAGCATTCAGAGAACGTATCGAAGATAAATCTAATGCAATCACCCTTTTTGAAAAGATGACTCCAAATACGGTAATTATTTAAAGTAGGAATTATGACATAAAAAAAATTTCCCCCAAGGCCACTGCTCATAGCACGTCAAATATCATTTATTATATTTTTAACATGTATGTCATATACAACCAAAACTAACATGTAATAACTGAAATGTCATGTTACAAAGTAACGCTAGCGAGCAGGTGCGAAAAATAACAAAATCTAAATAACAATAAAACATTAATATATTTATAAAAAACATTTCATGAATATTTTGACGTTAGAACTGATCAAAAGGTAGTAAGTTTCTTAAGGTTAGTATTAAAGACCAGATTTATTAACGGTCTTATATGAGTTATAATATCACTCACGGTATATTTCAGAGGTATTCATAGCTACTAGAAACTCTAAGGGCGCTCTATAAGCTCCTCAAATGAGTGAGTGATATGATGTTTATTAATTTCACTCATTAGATAGGTGTTTAAATGTCAGGTATAATTGATCATTTGTAATAGAATTCATAATTGATTCTATCGTAACCTATTAATATTTCCTATCTCGATTAGTTTTAAATATTTTATTATACATATATTTACTAGGTATTGTATATATATATTACATAATCTCCATAAAAATGAGAAAGGCGAGTAAGTACGAAAACAGCGTTCCGCATCGGGTAAAGCGAGATGATTTCTCCACTAAAAGTAAAAATATAGAGATTAGATAATATTAGAAAATTTGAATATAAATACTCTAATTCTTATTAATAAATCATTCTCACTCCACATGATTACACTCCATATTTTATTATTAAGTCAATTATTATTCGAGATAGTATCTTATCATTCTATATAATAATACGAGCATCATTTTGTATATGTGTTATATGATTCATATTTTCCCAGCTTATATGTCTCAGTCCAGATTGATATTTAATTTGTTTTAGGCCAAGTATCCTGAAATTGCGAGATTGTAGTACAAAGTAGCAACGATTGCATAAAGCAAAACTGAGATTGAGTAAAATACAAAAAATTAGATATTGATTGAACGTAATTAATAACAACACGCCTATTAGTATTTCTCTAGCTAAAAGGTATAAAATTAAGACGGACTTCTTTATGGAGAAAAATATGATGACAAGAGTGACCTAGTATAAAGAGATATATCGATTTTTTTTAAAATGTTATAATGCGAACATGAGTGATAATATGTGTAGAAAGTACGAATATGGCTGTGTCTGCAGCGAATTGTTCACTGTGATTTATGATATAAATGTTTTTCAGTGAGAATAACCAAATTTTGTTTAAATTTAAGAGAGAAAAAGATGACTTAAGTATTTTCTCCAGGTCTAGCATCCAGGCTCATATACCCCTTTTCAAACACTAGCATTTTCGGCCCATCTGTTGAGAGATGAGATTGTCCCATTTGATCCACTTTGATTTTACCTTTCCCTTCATTCCTCGGGAGAATTCTTGGAATTAAAAATTTTCCCGCTGTTCCTCCACTAAATGCGTCCACAATTGTCTTGAACATATATCGGAGTGGAAATTCCCAAAGAAAGAGATGAGAGAGAAGAGTGAAAGTGCATAAATATCGATAATCGGAAGAAATTAATCAATAAATTATCTAAAAGACAAATCCTTTCCAAGCTGTATATATTATTATTATTTTTTATTAACATAAATTATAATACATCAATAATAATAAATTAATCTTCTATTCCCTCTTTCCCTATTTATATCGTAAACCCACATTTTTTTCCGTACTGTTGATATATTATACGAAATTATTTAATATAATATAATCCAATTAATATTTCCTTTAAAAATATTTTACCTAAATAATTTCAAAAATTTTACTTTTAGAATAAAATATGCTAAGCACCTTTAATCATATACGTTTAAATCATGACTCCTCCAAGGAAAAGCTATTATATATATATACTGATATGCTCCATTTTACCTTTATCATCTAAACGTAAATCGTATAACCCGACGAGAACGCAACTATACTGAAACAGTTGAGATAAGTAAATTTATCTGACTCTATTCCACATTCGATAACAATACGTGATAAATATTCTGACAGTTAAACCGATCAACAATCTTCTAAAAGAGGACAAGAGCCCTATTCAGATTATTAAAGAAGTGTTGAAGCACCCAACGCTCTCCAATCACTGAACAGCGCAAAAATTCTACAGCCAGTCCGGCACTTTCAGATACGAGTCTTTAGGTTGATCAGGATGTACTCATAAATTTCGCAGTAAACAGCAAAATAAAAGATTCAAAAGAACTTATATTCTCTACTATAAGCTAGTACTAAACAAACCAATCATTCAAATCATGCAGACAAAAAGAGCGAGAGTGAGCGAGATAATTAGACACCACTGTAGTCTGCAATCAAATCCGCGTAAGTAAACATTATATTACACTACACTAGCTATCTTTTAAAAAATCTTACAAATTAATTTTGATCAATCATTTTAAGAAATTGACGTCTCGATCCACGAGATAACACCATAGTGAGCTATAGAAGCTCGCGTAAAGGTATGGAGCAAAGGGTGGTACGTGTTTCCTAAGCAAACCGCTCTAACAAGTGGTAGTACATTCCCTGCGAAACATTCCTACTCACTCACCTGCTATGAGATACTTATATTAAAATATAATATATAGTAGTATATATATATTATATTAACTATATATATATATAATAATATATATATTAATAATATAATATATATTATATATATGTATATTAATTAAATATATATAATAATATATATATATTAATATATATATGTATATAATCATTATATATAAAATAAATAAATTCACCATAATAATATATTATCCCGACCACATGAGTATGAGTCATTGATATATATAGGTGATTCATTACGGTGCGTATGATGATTATGATAAGGTTTAAGTACTTATCAAAACACGCATTCTATGAAAAAATATAAAATTTATATATATATATATATTATATTATTAGTATATTGTTATGTTATGTATATATATATTATTAATTATATATATAATATATATAATATATATATTAATATATATTATAATATATAGATAGTATATATATATAATATATATATAGTAGTAATATATATTTATATTAATAATAATTATATATTAATATAATATTATATATATATATAAATATATATATATATATATATAATATATATAATATATATATTAATTAATATTATATATAGTTATATAATCCATACTATATCTATTAGACTATACAACATAATGGCACCTAAACGAAGCGATCCCTACCTTTAGGATATAATCTTACGTCTAATGTAAGGGTTCATACCCTCTTGAGGAAAAGGCTCACAAAATATATGATATCAACCTAAAATCCCCTTCACAAAAACCCTAATTATGCACCGTTAAAAATATTCTAGCTTGAACCAATTAAATTCACATTCTATACTTTCAGACATCTCTTATATAAACGGAACTCAAATAGTCACTAATATTTATGATAGGTCTTCATAAATGATGATACGCGTGATCAGATTCCCAAAATATTCAACCTGCTGATGACGATAGCTTTATAGCTAACCGACCTATTCATTATCCTATCTTTCTCATTTAAAGAACGATCCCGAGTCTACCACCCCACCTGTTAATGCACTTCTCTTTTATTTTTCTTCATTTACACACCTTTCCTCACTATACCACCAAAATGTAGAAACAGAGTAAAACATTTCCTACATTTTATAGAATATTTTATCACACCCTATATATATATAGATGTATAATTCCTATCTGTTATCAGAGAATTTGCGCTCCATATATTACTATTTAACTTATTCTATATATCACACCATAATTCGTTACTATATATCATTAACACTATATATATGAGTAAAACATACATTACACCTCATACGTATTAAACCATATCCCATATACATTCATAGATCATAATATATCATAATATTCACCAAAGTGTAGTTATTGCCACACAAGCTATATCTTTATTAATATATACCAATATCAAACAACTTCTTGCTTAACAATTATGTATCTATTCCGTTCTTCATATTTTCACTTCTAAAATATAGACCTAAAATTATTCAAACATCTAATATAGATAGCCTCGTAACTAAATACAGTAGTATCGATACTATATATATGTATCGTAATATTTTGTATTACGTTTTCTAAAGTTTGAGCTTAAACTGTGATATTTTCTTTTAACTTGTAGTATTTATATTTCTATTATATCTTGTTTTCTGAGCTTTAAGAGTTAACTTCAATAAATAAACATATTTTCTTTTATACTGTAATATTTATATTCTCACATATTTAACATTTACATATCGTTTCTTTTTGTAGGTTATAACTCTTATATTTAATTATATTTTCTTTTAACTCTAACATTTATTAGTTTTTTTTTATAAAAAAAAATTCTTTTAAAGTTTTAAAATTTATTTAAATTTTGTTTCATTATTAATTTATTAGATAAGTTTAATTTCTTTTTTTTTAAATTTAAACTTTTTAATTAAAAATTATTTTTATTGACCCTGAAGAAGTAAAGCTCTAAACCAGTAACCCCTTCCACAACCTTCTCATCCATCCATCCATCCATCCATCCATCCATCCATGATCAAGTGATCCATTTCTTTATGTAAAATTTGAACCTTCATTTAGTTTAACACGTTGGTTGCAGTAATGTAGTAATTTTTCCCCCCCCGGCATCAACAGGTCAAATCGTAACCGTGAATTCTGTAGTTTATATAATGATAGCTTATTACAATATCTGGCGAAATTTTGCCACTGTTATGATTATTTACCCAGTGTTCACCGATGGCCTCACGGCACCCAGGTTATATTGTTTCCTTATAATGCCATATGGCACACGGGTGGTTCACGTTCTTTTCTTCTTCGATTGAAATTTTAATGTTATTTTCCTTAGAGATTTATTGAAATAAAAATTTTCCTTAAAAAAATAGCTTTGTTGCATAAACCCCGATAATAGCACATTTATATTCATTTACTTGTGTTTCTGTCAATCAAACTCCGTAGGCCATTTCTTATTTCTTTCAATATGCAGAAAAAATATTCTCAAAAGTATCCAGGTTTACGTGTATGAAGAACAAGAAATCCAAATATAAAAGATATTTTCACAAGTATTTTGTGCTAGAAAAATATTCTCCTTTCAAGGTTGCACAAAATATGTCACATATCACCAGTGGTGAGGAATGGCAGCCAACGTGTTAAACATAAGATAAAAATAAGTTCTTTGTGTGAAAATATCTTAGTAAAGTGGAAAGGTTTATTAAAATTATATTTTATTGACCCTAAAGCAGTAAAGCATAACACAAACACTCCACCCACCCTTCCTATGAATTCCATGATAAGTTTTTGTACTATGTCTTTAGGTCATGATTTGAAACCTGTTCATTTTGTATAAAACATGACATAAAAAATAAGCTTCTCGTGTTAAAAAGTATGTAGTAGTACAAAAGTGTATGTCTTATTATTAAATATATGCGGTCCGCTTGACCCTAAGAAGTAGCAAGAGCATTTTAAAGCAAGAACGACTTCGGCAGCCACTTTATTCTGGTTTCCTTCGTGGATTGAGTGGGATCCATTTGGATGTTAAGTCACATGTTAGATTAGCCACATTTTTTTATGTATGAAACTCTTGATGGTTGCACAAATAGTTAGCCCGTTAAAAACAATAACTTCATTGTATTTGTATTATAGTATATATATTGAATATTATATATATAGATAGTATATATATATATATATATAATATATTATATAATATAATATAGTATATTAATGAATATGATTACATATATATATATATAAATATATATAGTATATGATTATTGTTATTAGCGTTCTCATCCCCCATATGAGGGAACCGTGGAGGCAAAATTTAGTTTTACACCCGTGAGAAGATTAAAATCTTTATTGGAAAAATGCGGAATAATAATAATAATAAGTAATAATAATAAAATAATAATAATATATAATAGATAGATAATAATAATATGATATATAATAATAATAAAAATAATAATAATAATAATAATTGAATAATAATTAATTAATAATAATGAAGAAGTAATAATAATAAATAATACGAAGAAAGAAGAAGAAGAGAGAAGAAGAAAAGAAGGAAGAAGAAGAAGAAAGAAGGTAAAGAAGAAGACAGCAGATGAAGACAAGGAAAGAAGAAGAAGAAGAAAGAAGGAGAATAGGAAGAAAAAGACAGAGAAGAAGTAAGAAGAAGAAGAAGAGAAAAAGAAGAAAAGAGCAAGTAAAGAAAAAGGAATTAAGGAAGAAGAAGAAGAAAAAACGATGACGCTGGAGTATTGACTGTTTTTTAGTGGTTCCTATGATCGTCTTAGTTCTGGTATAAGGGCTGGTCTTTATCGTATTCAGTTAGGCTTGAAAACTACAGGATGGCCCGATACCTGCATCACGTCTGTTAAATTTGAAGAAATGCACACACCTTTTGCTCGTTGGATGAGTCAGAAGAAGCTTAGTCGGTTTAAGACTTTCCAGCCATTCTGAGATGTAAGCATAAGGCAAGAGCGTTTATCAGGTATTTCGATTTATGCAAATATTTAAGATTGATCTCGACTCTAATATACTCCAAGTTTGTAAAGCCGAAGTTGATTGAAAAATTTGTTGATTCGAATTTTTTTTTTTATTATTGACCTATATTAACAGTAAAATAAAATAAATCGAATAATTCATAATAATTTAAATCAGCATAAGAATCAAATCCCAACCACGCCCCTCCCATCCATTGATGATCAAGTGATCAAGTGATTAAAGTCATATTTAGACTTCATTTTGTTTTTTATCATAAACTTACATGCCGTTCAAGCATAACATCTACCTATCTCTTTCTACCTAGCTCTCTCTCTCTTTCTCTCACTCTCTCTCTCTCTCTCTCTCTCTCTCTCTCTTCTCTCTCTCTCTCTCTCTCTTCTCTCCCTCAATCTCTATCGCTCTTTCACACTTTCTCTCTCTTTTCTAACTTAGCCTAACCAAACCTAGCCTAACCTAACCTACTAACCTAATCTACTAGCCTAATGCACTTAGCTTGTTAATTATAATGACTCTTTATTTCTTTTTCTCTTTTATTCTCTCCATCTTTCTCTTTCTTTCTATCTATTTTTCTATCTTTCACTCTCTAGCTATCTCTTTTCTACTTTAGTCTAACCTACCCTAATCTAACTGACTTTTCCTAACCTACTCTAACATAGACTATTTTTCTTTATCTAACACCCAAACTAACAATGTCTAAAGTACGCATCTTTATTTATTGCGCGTACACATGACTGATTCTTTTCTAATGTGGACATGATGTCATACATTTTATCCCGTTTTCTATGCACAAAGTGTTAACTTCTTTTTCAATACATTTTTTATAGTAACTTTTAAATTTAAAATTATTTTCACATATTTAGTAAAAAAAAAAAAAAAATTTTAATTAAAAATTTGTGTTTTATCAAAGCTAAAACAGTTGATCATTAACGCAAACCATCCACCTCAACCTCTCCCACCCCTCCATGAGCTATTGATTTACTGCTTCATATCATATATGTAGCAGTATTTATTGTAATACAAACTCACATGTTGTATAAACATAACATTAAACACAATAATATCTAATAAAATCTAAAAAAAATCATATAGCCTTATTAACATGTGGAGCCAAGAGTAAATGCTATTATAAAACAAAGTTCCCTATCTTTTAATCGAGACTATCCTAATATTGTCCAGAAAAACTTTACCTAACCTAGCCCTACTTTTTCTATCATATATATTACATGTCAATGTTAATTTAACATTAACATAGTCATATCTGACAAATCCCAACAAAATTCATCATAACCTAACCTAGCTAACAAAGTAAACTACCAATAAATGCTAACCTAACAAAGTTTTAACTTATCAGTATATGCTAACATACTTATATCTAGCAATACTATATATCCAAACCTATCTAACTTACTAAACTATGAATAAATGCTAACATTAACAAAGTTCTCCCCGGAACTATGGATAAATGCCACGGTTTCTCAAGTTCCCAACATATCAATATTGTTAGCATAAAATAAATTCCCTAACCTAACAAAGTGGCTTAACATTTTTACCTTAAATAATAACCTACCAAAACTGAGCATTACCCTACACATTTAACATAATAAACTATGAATAAATATTAACATCAGCAGAGTGTCCTACCTGAAAAAGGCACTAACATTTTCAACTATGAATAAATGCTAACATTATCAAAGTTCTCAACCTAACAATACCCAACAAAACTTAACCTAACCCTACTTTTTCTATCATATCATTAGAAGCTAGCATAGTATTATCTAACAAAACTTAACATTTCTTAACAATACTGGAATAACGTAACAGATTTAACCTACTGAACTACGAATAAATTCGCTCAAACATTAACTTAATTTAGGTTTCTTATAAGCTGAAACCTTTATATTTTCAATCTACTTTCATTCCAAACTGTAACAATTTATTTCTATTGAACATTAACTAAAAATTTTTTCAAAGGTTCAGTTTTTATTAAAAATTTAGTGTTTCATTGTTATTAAATTATTAAAAAGTTTTTAAAAAATTTAATTTTTTTTGTAAGATTTTTAAATTTTTATTAAAAATTTATTTTATTCACCCTAAAGCAGTAAACCAATAACGCAAGCCACGCACCCCCACCTCCACATGGTCAGTTATATTCAGTATGGAGTCCTTAATACCTAGTATCATTACAACTCCTACTACGAGGATGAATATAATGAATAGTTCTTGTGTAGACAAAAACATATACTTATACCTATATACATGCAAAAACATACACATATGCCTACACATACAATGAAATTATTTTCACGTTATGTCTATGCAACATGAAAGATTGTAAAAAAAATGATGTCCAAATGTGACTTAAATCAATAGCTCACTTAATCACGGACTTTTACACTTTATCATGATTTTTTTTCACAAAGAACTTTATTTTATGTTATGTTTATACAAAATGAAGGTTCAAATATGACTTAAAGCAATATACCACCTGATCATGTATGGATGGGAGGGGTGAGCTGGGGGTTTGCGTTATTGCTTTAGGGTCAATGAAACGTATTAGTAATAAACCTTTCCACTTTACTATGATATTTTCACACGATGAACTTATTCTTAACTTATGTTTATTCAAAATGAAGGTTCAAATATTACTTAAAGCGATAAATCAATTGATCAGGGATGGGTAAGAAGGTTGGAAAATGGAAGGGCCCGGTTTCGTTTACTGCTTTTACTGCTTCAGGGCGCAATGAAAAAACATCTATTTTTAATAAAAAAAATTTAAATTTTAAAAATAATATTATTTTTGTTTATTAAATTAATAATAAAAATTTTAAATAAATTTTAACATTTTAAAGTAAAATTTTAACACATTAAAATAAAATTTTTAAAAAATACATGCTAGAGTTAAAAGAAAATATAATTAAATATAAAAGTTATCGTATACAAAAAGAAAACGATATGTGAATATTTAATATATAATTTTGCACCGAATATCGCTGATTCGCCCGTGCGGGCGCGCTCATTTGTTCCTCACACTTCCCATTAAACAAAATAATTATAATAATAATAATAATAATAATAATAATAATAATAATAATAATAATAATAATAATAATAATAATAATAATAATAATAATAATAATAATAATAATAATAATAATAATAATAATAATAATAATAATAATAATAATCAATATAGCAGATTATAGCGACTACTACAGAACTACTACTACTACTACTACTACTACTACTACTACTACTCTGATAATTATAATATATAGTTTTAACGTAGAGAGTATTCATGTTCTCAAACCTATACACACCTATGTATGTATGTATGCGTATGTATATATATTATTTCTCGGTTGGTGTCATAGCCCACACCCCCAGTAAGACTTATAACACCCCGTACAGGGAGGGGCCCACTCTTTTTGGACTCATCACCATCCATTACATACAGTTTGACATATCATACATTAAACAAGTGAAAAACACGTTTTGATTCTCCGCTTCAAATCGGCTTAACTCCCGTTAAAAGAAGTTTTTCATATAACTATAATTAATAATAAATAATAATAATTAATAATAATAATAATATAATTAATAATAATAATAATAATAATAAATCAATAATATATAATAATAATAATAATAATAATAAAAAAAAAAAAAAATAATAATTTTTAAAATTAATAATAATAATAAAACAAATTAATTTAGAATAATAATAAACATTAATATCAATGAAAGAGTATATTATTAAACGGAGATTAAGGAGAACGATGTTTGAGGTCACGCGTAACGATTTCTTGGGTCAAGTGGCGGTTCCCATCATATATGTTTTTTAGAGAAAGTTTAGACCAGGATTAAATGTAAGGTTTCCATGAGATACATGTTTGCAGTTGATAGCAAATTGGCTACCTCAGTAAAGAAATGATGATGTATAAAGATTTAAAAGATAAGGAGATGAGCTATAATTTGTTGATTGGGGCCCTCGCTCTTCCCTTTTCTTTGAGTCAGAATTCCATCTTCTTCAACCTAGAATTCTTTCGTCTCCTCGATAATCTCTCCTAATGTTCGAAAGTGTGCGTTGAGCTGTCCTCTGGCCATTCAGGGCTTTTATGTAGGACATAGTATCGGGGTGGAAAAATTCATCCGTCTCCTATTCACTTCTCGCTAATGTTTTCATTCAGCTAAAATCGTCTGCGGATCCTTACTCTTCGAGAGCAAGAAGCGGGCTTTGTATCAAACCGAAAGATTGCCATCTGTCTTAACACTCCTACGGTTTCTCCTAACTGACAATCATGCTCTTCTGACCTCTTTGCCAAAAACATCTCTTGAAAGTTAGCAACTTCTGTAAAATCTGCCGTATCCCTTGTTCATCTTATTTTCATCTTGGATTGATTTTGTCTTATTCTCGCAATATTGAAAAATGCCGCAATCTCTTTCGGCTCCTATTTTTCCATCTCACTCAACCCTGGACGATTCTCGGCCATTCCTCTTCTCCTTCTCCTGTTTTTCTCCTCTCTAGGTTGATCCTAATTTGCCTTTGGCGTCCTGTATGTACATTGATCGTGCTTGCTGGGCCCCTGAAAATCTATAAAACTTATAAGGGCGGATGGCCCTGGCCGTTTTGCATTCCTCCGCCAGTTTTGAGGAGGAAATATTCTTCCGTGGCCTATGCCCCCGGCCCCGTCTTCAGACTACACTCTCGTATGTCTCTTATATTATACTTAGCACTTTCGCCTCGCTCAGTGTTGGAAAGCTCCATAGCTCTCACCTGCTTCACTTGACTATGTCTTATTCTAAATCTTTGAAACCCTTGCTGTAACTCGTCACTTTCTTAGGATCATCTGAAACTCATTCCCGAGTCGCCAGTACAAGGCGGTTTCGGCGCTCGAGGTTCTTCGACTGAGCGATATACCTTCCTAATCTAAGCAGATTTTTATGGTGTTTCGCTACTTTTGGGAACTTTACGGGGAGACTTGCTTCGATCAGCGGGACGATCTAGGGGCGCTGACATATCCAAAGCATTTAACCCTGTATGGCACGCGTCCCTGCTCTCCAAGCTCCCCTTCCTTTTTTGTGGGGGGGGGGTTTTTCCCTCCTTCTCTTGCTTACTTATGTCTATCTTTCTTTCAAATCGCTCAGAGTCGGCTGTAGTTGCTTGATGCTGGCGATTTCTTTCTTTCTTTTTCCGTCACCAATAGTGGTGTTTCCTCAGGGTCTGTCTTATCTGCTTCTTTATTCCTACCTCTTCATTAATGATGTTTCTCACTGCCAACCTCTAGCTCTTATCCCACTCATGATGCCGAATGACCTCGACCTTCTTTCTTCAACTCGTATCAATTCTGGCTCCCTCTTTTACTTCTCTCTAGAATTTCCTCTTGTCTTAAACTTTCCGGATTCTATTCTCCGGCCTTATCTTGTAGATTAGAATTCTTATCCCTCTGGACTGGGTTTACGTTCTCAAATCCTTCGTCTGAAAATTCAATTCTTTTTTAAACCCTCAACTGTCGTTACAAAATCGTCCTCTCCAAAACTCCTTGCTAACTTTCCCTTTCTCTTCGACGGGTGCTTCTTCTCATCTCTTCCTACTCTGACAATATAATATATCGCTCTGCGTCCACTCCCCTTAACTGTATAACGAAAAATACATTTTTTGGGAATAACCTCAAATCCACACCCGGGTGTTGCAGGGCGGCCTCAAAAAATGGGAAGTTCTTATGTTTCTAGCTGCGAGACTTTTCTTCCCTCCTTCTCCGTTGCTCGCAGCAGTTTTATACAAAGCGTCTCATCTCTCGCCCTATGTATGGTGGAGTACTTTTTCATATCTGGGTACTTCACCTCCCCTGGTTGCTTCTGTTTTCATCCCAACTCTTTTGAAAGGTCGTGTCAAGGCGCAAAGGTTTTATTAAACTGGTTCTTGCCCTTATCTTTTTTCACTTGGACCTCTATCTTTGCGGCGAATATGTTTGGTGCTTATCTCGTATCCTATAGTGCTGTAAGCAAGCAGCAGGTGCGCGAGGGACAATTATCACCTTACGCGACCGTTATACCACCACCCTTGTTACAACGCCTGCGTAGCACAAGGGGTGCTGATATTGGTAACTCAAGGCTTGTTGACATTGGTAACTCAGGGCTAGTTCGCTGTGGTGCTTCACTTCTTTGCGCCACTCACCCTTATGTTCTATGGAATTTTCTCGTCCAATTCTTCTGTTATTTCCTGCTGAATTTAATTCTCCCCACTTTTAAAGCCTTCTTTCTTGTCTGTCGCCTCTTATTGCTGTGAACTTTGAGGTACTACACCCCCCTCTTTGAATAGGGTTCTGCCCTTGAG
Source organism: Trachelipus rathkii (assembly GCA_015478945.1). NCBI lineage: Eukaryota > Metazoa > Arthropoda > Malacostraca > Isopoda > Trachelipodidae > Trachelipus > Trachelipus rathkii. The sequence continues at coordinate 22,417 of JABUQX010036349.1, read as the reverse complement.
TGGTGGTGAAAACTGTAAAAAAAATCCTTGGTGTGGCAGATATGTGGCAAATGAACTGAATCTCTCACTCACCCCACTTCCTAAACATCATTCAGATTTATCCCAGAAAATCACACTGTTACTCTTTTAAACATTACCCTCAGATGGACCATCATTGTTGGCAAACACACAGATTTTGACCTTTTTAAACTTAAAATTTAACCTTAGAATTCTAGGTACTTACACAAACAAAATCTACCATATGCTTTGTACCATAATCCACTCATCAGAATTGCAAATCCTTCTAATCCCTCTCTCATTTGCCTTTCCACACACACAAACACATTCACACCACACCACTCATTTTCACCGATTCCTTTCATCTTTGTTGTTTCAGTCACAGCGAGCAAATCAAATTTACCCTTTCTAAATATACATCCATCACCTTCTCCTCTTCTCCTCAACATTTTATTCCTCTGACTATTCCATGGTACTCCATGTACCCATACGATTTTCGCCGAAAGATAGAAGCCCTTACGGCATCACGACCTTCTCCGAGCATGCATTAGGACATTCCTGGCAAAGATTAAATAAAAAGGAAAATCTATGGTGACAAATGAAGAAACAGGGGATGAATTATAGTTAAATTTTACAGAAATTTTATATAAGTAATGGATGATCTTCTGTCTCGTCACGTTGAAATTCTGGTTTGTAGGCTAGCGAAGTATCGGTCTCTTTTCAACACACTTGCAAAGAAATACTATCAGAGACCATTTATTTGAAGAAAAAGGTATATAAGTTTAAACTTTAAAGGTTCAGAAATAATAAAGCCTCTATCAATAATCATTTCGAGGTTAGCTTTCTCCACCGACGAATGGTCAGATATTTGGCAATCATAGGCAGGGATTCTTTGTTTTCTTCGTAGTTAGTCATTGCCTGTTGACAATATTTAAGAACAAATTTGTTGTCGGCTCTGAACCACTCACTTGTAAAATTATCAGCGGTGAATTCATCTCTCACACTCATTTGTGTATTCATAATTTAAAAGAAAATGTGGGACGATATAATACGGAACCTATTATCCATACAGATGAAAATTAACACATGATAAATTCATTGAAGAAAGCTGGGCACAATATAAATAGAAAGATTCTCCGTTTTTCTTTTCTCGAGTACGTTTGAACAAACACAAAACGTCAAATCAGTCAACATTAGACTAGTAAATGTTGAAAATTCCAAACAAGAGTCGAGCGAAAGTTCTTCAGAAATATTAAGGTTGTCTAATATTTGTTCGGCCACACTAACTTTAATCATTCGACCTGTATGGTCTCAAGTAAGAGAAAACAAAATAAAATAACAGGCCAGAATTAAATCATTTTGCTAACTTTTCACACAGTAATACATTTACAAATTCCTCTGAAAGTTTATGTAGAGTTTGAGCAAGCTTAATGAAAACTCTACACAATCACCACAAAAAAAGTTAATGTGTCGCGCCTTCTGGATGATAAATTCAAATTGCTTCTTCTCACATACCATTTTTTATTTGTAATATATATTTTTATTGTTTTTATTTTCTAATCCTCATTTTCGTAATCATTGCTACTCTTTTTCCATTCATATTAAATTGTATTTTTTTTCTATTTTTTATGTTATAATTTCATTCAAGACACTTTTTGTTTTGTTTTTTTTTTTTTCTTTTTTAATTATATTTTTTATAAATAGTTTAGTTATTTTTTATTATTCTCTAGTACTCTCTTTTAATGACAGTTCAAGGAATAAAAAATGCTGAGAGAAGACGATTATTGAGCACTTTGTCTCTCCTTCTAGAATTAATTGTTGTTCGGATTAACATCATCTGTATTGGTACATTATATGAATGGACAATGAAATCATCGTAAATGTGAATATTTGTTTATTACTATCACGACTCCGTTAATTTTTGATTTTAACTACGGAAAAAAAATATAGAAATATATATTAGATTTATATCAGATCGTTGTTCTAATGTGCTAGTTTTTTCATAAACGTACAGTGATCCTATATTTAGTTAATTTTTCTTGCTCCAAAATATAACTCATACATTTGTTAAAACTGACCTTTCCAACTCTCTTTTCAACTGCTTATGATATCCTAGTTAGCCAATTACACTACTGTGAATGGTCTCATTTATATAGTTTATTAGTTCCCCAAGAATATTTTAAATTCCTTCGAATTACTTCAATAGAATAAAATATAAGGAAAAATAATATATAATTTTATATATATAATATATTAATATATTACTACATATTTTATTATATATTAATATATATATATATAAAATATACTCAAAATAAATAAATAATATAAGAATAATAAAATAATATAAATTAGATATTACAATTATATTATGTTATATTAATTATATATTATATATATACTATAATAATATATTTATTATATGATTAAAAACCTTATTTTTTTCATTTTTTTAGAAAAATTAATTTTGCTGAAGTGTCGATTTTTTTTTTTTTTTGTCTCTGGTTTTATTTGTTTCCAATATAGGTTTTTTTTTTTTCCCCTCTCTAACCTCACTCGTGCATCTCTTCATTTTCTCTCTGCGCATCCGCACCGCACCGCACCGCACCATCTTTTTTTCGCGTTATCGTGGTTCTTTCAATGTTTTTACTCCTCAACGTCACTACTACTTATTTTTTTATTTCTTTTTTTCCTCTCCACACCCGCACCGCACCGCACCGCACTCCGTCCATCTCAAGTCGTCCTGGAAATTTTGATTGCGCACGCACCCAGCACCGCACCAAAAGAGTTGTAGCCACGTCACCGCACCGCAACCGACTCCGCAACCGCAAACCGGTGCATCACTGATCAGACAGATAACGATGATAAGGATCTTATTGCGTCGGCCAACCCTACTTGAATTAGGATATTAGTCTCTCTTTTTCGAATGATAATTGACTCTTATAAATTCCCAAATAGCTAAAAGATTTATGTGATAGATTAATTTGCAAATTTAAATTTTTTAAAATTTTTCGATTTTGACATTAAAAAAAAACCACAAGTATAAAATCTAAAAAAATTAAAACAGAAAAGAACTTGCAGCGCCTTGAAAATACGTTAGTATTTTAGAACTTCCGCATTTTGGGATTTTTTTTGTGTCCGGACTGTGAATAGATGTAAATGAGACGAAAGTACATAATAGTTATATGACGTAATTTCTTTGTGAAAGAATTGTTTCTATTTCATTTCTGACCATTAAACTTCGCATTATATCATCACTTATGTTTCACTACATTCAGTAGCTAGGCCTGGTATACCAATAGAAACATGTTGAAAACAGCACAAAATTAAATATCCTATATATAATTTATGGTAGTATAGTATATAAAGTATAGATATAGTACCAAAATATCGTATTCTACTCTATATATTATATTTATCCACATATAAATGTGGCTGTTATCTTTATACTATATCACTATTCTAGGTCTATATATATATATATAATATATATTTATATTATCATTATTATATATATTCATGTGGTACACTTATATAGTATATTACTTAAGATACTATCCTGATAGTATAGGGCTATATGTATAGTGGTGAAACTATGGTGTTATTGTTAGTTCATATCCGAAAATACTAAATAAGTACAAGAAAACTGATAAACATATATGGAATCAGCGTACTGAAATTTGTATGGAAAGATGAAAAAAAATATTATTTTTTTTTTTTAAATTTTTTTTATATCTCCAAAAAAAAACTACGATTAGCGAGTACAAAGAAAACTAAGTTAATCTACTTTGAATCAGGCGTATGCAATTTGCTATGAACAAATAAAAAGGGATTTTTTTTTTTTAACTTATAAAGAACGATCGAAATTGTCACACTTGAAGAGTAAAATATATGGCGGTCTCTCGGCCTTCGCTGGGGACGTACGGGGGACCGAAAAGTCCCCTCTGTCCCACCGTCGGACTACGAGCCCCCTATAAAAAAATTCATTTGCTCGATGATTATTCCAAATATTGTGAATCTCAGTTAATAATATATAAACAGAATCCTTTTTTCCATACTATGAGATTTTTCGCACGCTGATTCCATAGAGTCCTGTATTAGTTTTCTTGTGCCTATCGTAGTTTTGGAGATATCAAAAAAAGTAAAAAAATAATTATACTTTTTTTTTTTCATTTTCCCATAACAAATTCATACGCGAATTTCCATATATTTTTATCAGTTTCTCTGGGGTACCTTATCTTAGTTTTTCGGAATATGATGCCGGTAACTTCTTCTAGTTTGGCCCATCATCAATAAATATATAATACTACTGGTATTATATATAATCTGTTACATCTTCCTGGTGTCATTCTTAAACTAGTACATTGATATATAGTAATCTTATAGTATTATAAATGAGTAATATATGTATATATATATTAATATATATAATTTATTATATTTATATATATATATATATATATATTAATAGATATAAATTATATTATATATTTATATATATATAATATAATAATATATATATAGTATATATATATAATATATAGCCAACTTACGATAGGTATTATACAGAAAACTCTAAGAATGATACATTATTTGAATCAGCACATGAAAGTTTGTTATTGAAAATGGAATTTTTTTTTTTATTATATCTCAAAAACTAAATGATAGGTACAGAAAATTAATAACATTATTTGGAATCAGGCGGTATGAACATAGTATATGGACAAGGCTGATTTTTTTCTTTTTTTAGCCAGACTGCTTCAACTCTAGCTTTACCCTAGTGGGTATTCGTTATAAAAAAATAAAGCAAATAATTAAAATTTAAATAATAAAAGAGTTTCCATTTTCCATACACCTTCTTACGCTGATTCCAAATATGTTTATTAGTTTTCTTTATACCTATGCGTAGTTTGTCGTGAGATATCAAAAAAAAATGTTTCCCATCCTAACCATACAATTTTCATACGCTGATTCCAAATTATGTTATTAGTTTTTCTATTAGGTACCTATGCGTAGTTTCCGACGAACATGCAGGCGCCTGCTTCTTGGTAAGTTTCACCATAGTATAGCATATATTAATAACCCTTTTTTAGGTTCGGCTGGTATATTATGTATTATTATATATTATTTTTATTATTATTAATAGTTATATTATTATTATGATTTATTATTGTATATTATTATTATTAATATTATTATTATTATATTATATTGTAATTATTAATTTATGTTAATTTGTTATTTTATTTTTATTTTTATTTGATTTTTATTCTATTATTAGGTCTACTTTTTGATTAACAATTTACACTATTATTCCTTATTTATTGGTATATATTATATTTTTAATTATTATAATTATTGTTCCAATAACCTCCATATCCAAAGATATCAGATCGCCTATCACCGCAATTGCAAGATATTAACGTATCCCTATTTACGTTCCTATGCAACCCGAAAATTTAAAGAATGATATTATGAGCTTTTTGTTTCTTTATATATTATATTAATTTTATTCCGAATATACGGTTAATTATATTATAATTCAGTAGACCTTCTACATATAGTTATCAATTATTTATTTCAAGTTTCTCTTGAAGGGGGTATATATATATATACATTATCTATATATATAGTAAGTATATATACTACCTATACCTGGTATTATAGTACGTTATATAGTATCTCACCCCTATCATAATATAATTATTAACTCTGTGTTATATTATATTCATATATTATATATTTATAAGCATATTATAAATTACTCATTATATAATAATTGATAGATTATATATATATTACCAAAGTTTTATTTCAGTGCCTTCTACGTCAATATAATTATCAATTATATTGACTGGATATAGCCTAAGCTAATCCCCCAATTGAGTTATATCATTATAATATAATATAGTTGTCTCACCAATATATTTTAACACTTTATAAGGCTATAATCTATTTATATAGATTATAAACTTAGTTAATTATAGATATAGTAATATATATCTATATATATTATATAGTATATATATATATATATATATAATAATAATATTATATATTATATTATATATATATTTCTCTGTTTGGCACAGACCGGAGACCTACGAAATTCCACGGGTGTTGGGGAGAACCAGAATACAATCCAAGTCAAATGCCGATATGCTTCGATACACGGGCGTAGTAGTTGAAAAAAAAAATAGACGTAAGTAAGTGTGTTAAGGAATTTAACACTGTAGTTCATGAAAGATTGAGCATAGCGTGTAAGCCTGGGGTTAGAGAGTTGAACCGAGAAATGACTGTGGGGAAGGATGAGTGGCGAGAGCTCTCCACAAAGAAGGAGGTACTCGTGTAAAGAGTTCAGAAGATCAGTGTGCATTGTAAAAGCGTTAGTATATTAAGATTGACGAAACAGTTTTATGGCTTGAAAGAGATTAAGTAAATGAGTCTCCATTTTTTTAGGGATACCGAGTTTTCAACCTTCTATGTCAAATATTCAAGTTTTGAGGCGGCTAGCATCCAGGGCTCGAGCTGGATGGCGGAAGATGGTCGGGGACGTTTCAGTACCCGAAGTTAGAGTGGTTGGAGGAACCCCCGCGACACCCAAATACCAAAGAGCGGAGGTTCGGGAGACCCTCCCCGGAGGGGGTTGGAGAGTTATTGAGAGCAGGAGAGTTAACAAGTCAAAAAGCCTTAGACTGCGAACCTAATCCAAGGAAGAAACAGTTAATTGTGTTGTAAGACAGAACTCGGTTCACCCTCAGAAATGTGACCATTTTCCATTATTAAGGCTTAGTATTTCTTGGCCCCTATAGTGCCAAACAATAGCAACTAGAATACCTCTTTTATAGATAGATGGATGATCATACCCAAGGCACATGTAGTAGAAGAGCCCAGTGTACAGTTATACGCGGCTCAGAGATGAATTCCGTAGGTGCCTCAGAACACCCAACCTCTTTGAAGCTTGTTTAGAAAGAGAAGTAATGTGATCCTTATAATTAATGTCAAGTGAAAGAAAACTTCATAAAGTAACCTTACTAAGAACAGAGGGAAGGTTTGAATTGTGTGTTTGCGTTATAGATTTCATAATTAGTCTGGCTGTGTGTATACACTTTATCATGTCGGGGTGATTGATGAAGAAAATTTTTGAGGGCATTGAAAATCTACCATTGCTTTTCTTTTACCCCAATTAGAGAGAGACCTTAGATATCATCAGAGAGTAGTGTGTCACAGCTTCTCCGAAGGACCACTATTTCTCCGTGGCATGCGGTTAATTAGCTGTTGTGAGTGAGTCACTCGACTCCCAAATGGAATTGTGTATACCATCGAACAAGAGATGTTAGAGCGGAATACGGACCTTGCGAGTGTATAGGAGAGGACCCGCTAGGGTGATAGAGGAGAAGCAACCATTAGTGAAAAGTAGAAAAAAAGAGCTAGACATAGGACAGAACCTTGAGAACACCACGCATTTATAGATTTAAAGGATGAACGTTTTTAGTCGTCACTTCGGTCTTTATTTAGGTCAGTGTTGCACCATAAAATGGTTTACTAGAAAGGGACATGATCCTTTGGTGAGACGATACAGAATATAACATACACATCAACAGTTTTTTTTGAAAACTCAAAACACAACACCTAATATTGTTTGTTATACGACTGTTTAATTAGCACGGTCTCCGCCACCGGGTGTGCCCAAGAGTGTTATCGTAAATCTCAGCAACCTCTAAGGCGAAAAGCAAGCAAATGCCTGTCAGCCCCAGACTCAAAGTCAGACCACGTTCCTTATCCTCAACTCTTAAGTCGTAGGAAATTCAACTACTAGAGGACACTAGAATCTCGTGCGATCACAAGAATATTAACATAGAAAGGCGCTCACCAGCATATAGCACCGTTATTACGTAAGAACACTTTGATCTTTATATATTTCAGATCGCAACTCAGAGGAGATTATGTGGTAATATTGAGATAAATTTTGATGTTTTCCAAAGGAAATTTATCGCTTCACGGATTTCTTGAGGCGATTGTATGAGAATTTAGAAAGAACGTGAGGTATCAGCGAATCCTCTGTATGAAGGCCCCTAATAGTTAACTTCGGGGATGAAGATATTACAAAGAGATGTTAAGTCTCCCAAATTTTCCGTCAACCCACGTGCTTAGCGCGCCAACTCTAGCACCGCTATTAATTTAACCCTTTCACGATACCTGTTAAGACAATCTAACTGCGCATGTAAAATAATTGTATCTCGGAAGCAGTGGAAAGGGAAAATAGCATGCATAGAGCCGTGCGCCAAGGCAGGGACAAGCCACGCGAGAGAAGTTATCGAGAGACTCTCTGTAGTGGCCTAAAAAATGTTATATGTTATCTAGGCCTTAGTTATTTAATAATATGTAGAAATCTCGTGAAAGATATTAACTAGGTAGTAGGGATAAGTGATATATGCGGGAAGAAATGCAAAGTTACAGTTACATTTTTTGCGGAGCGAATACGTATAGCAGAAGATGTGTGAGAAATCAGATGGAGGATCATTTGCTCTATCCGAGAAATAAGTTGCCGCCATACACTTTAATGTGTGATACTCTCTCAACCAGAAAAATAACCTCAATTATTAATTAGATCATAATGGGACATCACCACATTATATCTGTCACAATTTCTAAGAGATTGTAATGGAGGAGAGTGAAATGGGTTGAAATAGAGGTGGGGCTATCTTTGAAAATATTATCGCCTCAACCTCACTAATAATATAATATAATTTTAAATAAATTATATATAAAATTATAATATAATAATATTAATATATAATTAAATAATAATAATAATAAATAATAAATTTAATAACATTAATAGTAATATAAAATAAAAAAACTTTTCATGAAGGTACTGATGATACTAGGGATATATCTGAGTACTATGTTATATATTATGTCACATTTTGTACTTTTATATATATTGTAGAGCGACATTGAAAAGACAGGTATTTTGATAATTACAGTTTTTATAGATATATTATTCTATAGTGAGTAATAATATCACATGACAAATAATTTTTCATCACTTCTATTCTTCTTTTATTTCTTCAAAATTCTTCTTATTTACTTTATTCGATCTATTTTCTCTTGTCTTCTTATTCTTTTCTTCTTCTCCTTCTATTCTTCTTTTTTCATTTTTCTTTATGTTTATTATATATCTTTTTTACTTTTTACTTACTTCTTCTTTCTTCTTCTTTCTATTATTGTACTATTCTATCTGTCTGTAAAATTATCTGTTCTTCTTCTTCTTCTTACTTTCTTTTACTTTTATTCTTCTTCTTAAAAGATGATTATTGTTCTTCAAACTTTACAAACCAGTTTCATGTTGGGACTAATTAGATTCTTCTTCTTCTTCTTTCTTCTTGCTTCTTCTTCTTGCTTCATAACTTTACTCTTATTTACGTTTACATTATATATTTCTTCTTCTTCTTATTTATTACTTATATCTCTCTATCTATATTTAGCACATTTCCAGAATTAAATATAATTAATAGCTTAATAATATAAAAAAAAATATATATAGTAATATATTAATTAATATATATAAATAAATATATCAGTATTAAATTTATATTTAGTGAACTCTATATTTATTTTATTCTTCAACAAATAATAAGTATTTATTATAAATATAATAAATAATTATTAATAATAATTAATTAATATTATATATATAAATTTTACGCATAATGTAAAAAAAAAATTAATAATTATTCTTTAAATTTTTGATAACTGTTTATATTACATTATTTATTAAATAATTATATTTAATTAATTATATTATTATAATTATATATATTTATAATAATATTAATTATTTATATATTTATATATAAAATTTAATATATATGGTATATTTAATAATTTGGAATATTATTGGAAAGAGCAAAAATTCATAAAAAATATATATCTCTAATTATTTAGAAAGATATTTTTTAAAAATATATATAATGATTATTAAATTTATATACATAATAATAATAAAAAATACAGAGCAATTATCAAATTATCAACTTATTAATCGTTGACTAGTAAATTCTGGTAGATCGGAGTTAGTCGGAAACCGCTTATTAGTGCCTGGAGTTGGAGTCTCTATGGTATCTTGACCTGAGAGTAATTATTATTTATGTTCGGATTATATTTCTGTAGCCTTAGTATTATTGATTTCGTGAGTCTGAGTTATTTTAATTATAGTCAATTAGTTGATTTGTAAAAAATACGTATTATCCATAATTACGATTGAGTTAGATTTCGTGATAGTTTTTTTCGATCTCAGAATACAATTATTTCTCTTCGAATGAAGTTGATTCTTATTATATTTATTTATTAATTATTATTATTATTTTGATTATTATCAATTATTATCATTATATATCATTAATATATATTATTAATATTAATTTAATAAAATTAATTTAAATTAATAATTTATATATATATATAATAATTAATATATATATAATAATTATTAATATATATATATATATTAATTAATTATAATTTGTACAATTTAAATAATTATATATATAATTGTTAATTTGAATACATATATATTAATAAAATTTAATATATATTATATAATGATTTATTATATATAATAATAATTAAAAATTAAATTTATAATTAATAAAATTAATTTTAATTACTATATCACCTAGTAAATTTACATTTATATCAATTATTCTCTATAAAATTCATGATTTATTATGTTTATTCTTATTATATCATAGTTCTTTATCAGCTTACTGCTTATATAGAGAAACTGGAGACTAGCGTCTCATTGTAATTTCTCTGAAGTTGATTATTATCTGCTTAGTAGCAACTGGTTCATCTATCCGAACTATATCTACTTTGATTATCACTTATTTATCTCCCACCTCTTATATATATTCTTGCCGGAAAAAAATTCATTATATAGTTATAATTACTTTTATAATGATTTTTGCTCAATTTACTCATGACTCATCCTCTGGAGTTAATTATTATTATTATTATTATTATTAGTTATAGATATGAGTTAGAATATAAATACATGTAAAAAAAATAGTATACTATTTAATCGGATAAGTGACTGTAATATAATAGTAGTAATTACTATATTATATATACTAATATCTATTAAGATTATAAGATATATTTCCGTATCTATCGAAGTTGTTTCTCATAAAAGCTATTTATATTTTATATGTGTGTTCGATTATTCGATGTTTGCTAAAAATTACATTATTTAAAAGTTCATTATCTAAAGCTATATGGTTGCTTTCATTACAGAAAGATCCTCATATTCTTCTGACATTGATTTTACTACCGCTAAAGCACACTTATTTAATCACGAAGATTATGCCTCTCACTCTCGTCTCGTGTGACGACTAGATAGCGACGTCCTAGACGCGAGACAAAACTTGTGTGTTAGGCGAATGAAGTGTTTTAATAGTGATTATGCAATTAATTAAGCATAAAGCAATATAAGGGTTATGTTAAAATACTCTCACGTAATTGGGATCTCTTGATATGAGAGTTAATCGTACCCGTTGATATTTCAATAGTCATTGTCATAGAATATACACACATATTAAATAAAAATTCTATTATATTGTTCCAATCAATAAATATTAATAAGTATTAAATTATTACTCACTAGTCAATATTGAGTATAAGTATCCATAATTTATTTAATTTTATATTATAAATTTATTATAATCTTTCAACTATTCTTAAATTATTATTTTTTTTATTTCAGAACTATACTATTTTTAAGAATGTGATGATTTTACTCACATATTTTCTAATTGTTATATAATAATAATATAATTATCAAATATATAATATAATATAATATAATAATAAATTAATAATAATAATAATAATAATAATAATAATAATAATAATAATAATAATAAATAATAATAATAATAATAATAATTAAATTAATAATAATATAATAATTATATAATTATTGATTATTTTATTGATTAATAATAATAAAAATAATAAATTGATTTTTTACCTTTATAATAGAAATAAAATAAATTAAATTAAAAAAAATAATAATTTAAAAAAATAAAATAATAAATAATAATAATTAATAATAATTAATAAATAATATACAATTAATAATATAATAATAATAATAAATAATAATAATATTAAATATATATTAATATAAAAATATTAAAAATATATAAAATATAAATAATTAAACTAATGATAATAAATTTATAATAATATAATAATTTAAAAGATTACGTTTTTAACAAATTAAAAATGAGCGTAATTATTAATTAATAATAATAATTATAATTAATATTAAATTTAAATTATATAATAATTAATAAGAATAAGATAATAAATAATATAATAATATAATAAATAGATAAATAATAATATAAATAT
>JABUQX010036349.1:0-2500 GCA_015478945.1 Trachelipus rathkii | reverse complement strand
GTCATGGTCCGATCACTAATATATATATATATATATATATATAGATAATATATATATATAATATATATATATATATATATATATATATATATATATATATATATTATATATATAGTACTACCTAATATATATATATACATAAATAGATGCATAGGATGGCATGTACATTGGATCCAATCCACTAAATATAAGTAACAATAGGAAAATTATAAAATAAAGAATAATGTATATAAGTAAATAGATAAATAATAAAATAAACTAAAATAACAAAAAAATAAACCTAAACTATACAGTCAAAGTATAACATAGTAATTACAATTAAAAACAATAAAAATAAAATAATAAAATAAGAAAAAATAAAAGTAGAAATAATATATATATAATATATAAAAATACATATAATAAAAATATATAAGAAATTAATATGAAGAAAAGAAAATAAGAAAAATATATAATGAGAAAATAAAATAAATATAAAGACGTAAATAGATCTTTAATAACAAAGGCATCTACAAGAAGCAAGACAACAGCAGTCCGCATCACAGACCAATCCTGACAGCGGACTATACAACATCCTTAAGCATCCGACATACCCGCGATCTCGCACAAAAAATCCTCTATACAAATCTATTAAAGATCCGATAAATCGCATCCGCATCCGCAAACAGTCAAATTTTGACATCCGAAGGTATAACCAATCACAAATAAAATAATATATATAATATATTTAAAAATATATTATAAAAGATATATATATATACATAAAATAAACATTATAATGTATAAATAAACCAGTAAAAATATAAGTAATAATAATAAGATATAGATAATATATATATATAATATATATGAAAGGAAATAATATAATAAGAAAGATGTATAAATTAAAAAAAATTGAAAGAAATAGCAATAAAAAATAAAGAAAGTATATAAAATATATATATATATATTATTATATATATATATTAATTATATATATATAGTAATAGAAATATAAAAATATAATAAATAATATTATAAATAATATAATAAGTATAGATAAATAATAATGTAAAATATAAATAATATATTATATTAAAGAATATAATATATATAAATAATAAAATATATAAATATATGATAATATTATTCAATAATATATATATATATATATAGAAATATTATGGATATATGATATTGTAATATATTATATTAACAATATAATTACACTTATTAAATTAGGCGCTGACATATAGAAATTGACAAATTATTAAGTATTAATAAACATGCCTATAAGAGCGAACGATTATTCCACAATGTTGAGAGAGAATTTAAAGCACCAAACAGTTACGATCGAGAAGATCGCGATACAAGCAGACTCACAAATAGCTGTTCCCAACCGAAGCATATGAAATAACAAACAAGTTATACAACATAAGTAGATGGGACCCAATCCCAGGACACAATAGCACATGCCCAAGAAATCCGCGCATGAAGCGCAAAGATTAGACCACTACTCTCGCACAAAACCAACAGGTAAGCCACCCCCTAGTAAAAATACAACCCCGTTACGGTACCCCTCAAACATAAATCACTCACGACTACGTTACACTCTAACCCGGATATATTCATGAGTAATAAAAATAAATATAAAATCCTGATGCTAAGAAACAGACGGGAGCAAAAGATAGATATAAAAACCGACTAAGGTGGAATAAGGAAAATAAAAATAGATAAAAAAATAATAATAGGGCACCCAACATAACCATTACCTAGTAGCTAAATATGAAAGATAGCTAGAGCACATAGAATGGCAATAGTACTATAAAATACCTAGGGTAATACAGAAGAGAAATAAGTTACAAAATAAAGTATATACTAAGAAGCGGACAAGAGAGAGGCAAGAACGAGAGAAGAAGAGAGGAGAGAGATGAGATGCGGGAGAAAGAGACCGAGACAAAGAGACGACATGAGTAGAATAGAATACGATAGAATTCAGAGATAGAAGTACGATATGGAATAGAAGAAAAGAGTAGATAGATAGATAGATAGATAGATACGAACTTACCAGAATAAATAGCACTGAAACCTGATCAGCATAGATACGAATGGCAGTCAGAATCAGATAGACTAGCATCAGATTAGATAGATAGCAAAGAATTAGAAGAGAGAATAAGATAGATGTCGGATAGATAGAATGAGTAGATAGGATAGATAAGATCAGATATGGATTAGAAAATAGATGGAGAATTGAGAGATAAGGATTAGAATAGATGATAGAATAGATAGATAGAATTGATAGATAGATAAGATAGTTAACGATGTGGATGACTAGGAGTAAACGAAAGAAAGTCACACTCTGAAGGTAACAAAACTTTCGAGATTGCACAAGAAGAAAAACCGAGTATACCCTGTTCACGGTAAGCCTGTTCTTTCCAACGATCACCTTTTTTGGGCGAAGCTTCTACATACATCTTGATTAAGGCGTGAAACCTTTGAAAGAAGGATGAAGGCAGCCTTA
>JABUQX010036348.1:0-10000 GCA_015478945.1 Trachelipus rathkii | reverse complement strand
GAACAAAAAATTCAGAATTTTCAGCTGATTTTGACCCTATAAACACCAAACTCTAGTTTTTCAGTCCTATAAATCGTCGTTTTCTGGATTTCTTTTTTTTTTGTGGTTGTAGTCACCCTTTAAGAATTTTCAATTTTTAAAAACCCATGTTTTTGATATTTTTCGTATCAACTGCCAGAATTTTTTTCGAAATGACTTCTAACTTTAAATGTGCATAGAAGGGTTCATTATCTAGAAAAGTCACGAAGGACGTTTTTGATTTTTTGAGTATTTTGCTCAGCATTGTAAAATTTCAAAACCCACCTATTGGGAATTTAAAACTAAAAAAAGCGATAATATTTTTCTTTTTTTTCGAAGTGAATGAAATTTTCAGGGCATATGTAGTCCAAAGAGATGCACATTTTTTACTTAGATAAGGTCTTTGGATATACATTAGTTTTGGATTTGTTCTTGGAGCAAATTTTCAAAAAAAATAGTTATGGAAATTTTTAAAAAATTTTCTTCTTAATATTCAAAAAAATTAATAGTAAAAAAATGCATCTTGACCGACTGTACAATCCCTGAAAATTTGATATTAATCAGATAAGTAGAAAAAATATATATAAATTTTTCACATTTCCAAAAAATTCAAACATTTTGAAAAAGTGAAATATTGAGATATTTTTTCTACTTGTCCGATCAACATTAAATTTTCAGGGCTTGTACAATCGGGCAAGATGCATCTTTTTTACTTAGATCATTTTTTTTATACTCTAAAGAATTTTTTTTTTTAAATTTCCCAAAAAAATTTTTTGAAAAATTGTTTCAAGAAAACAAATGCAAAACTCATGCATTTTCAAAGAAATTATCTAAGTAAAAAAATTTCATCTCTTCAGACTTCATATGCCATAACAATTTCTTCTACTTCGCCTTAAGAGAAGAAAATTATCGCAATTTTTCATTTTAAATTCCAAAGAAGTGGGTTTTGAAATTTGGCAAAGCTGAGCCCAAAACTTAAAATCGAAAAAATACTTCGTTACTTTTGAAGGTACTGAACCCATCTAAGCATATTTCAAGTTTGAAGTCATTTCGAAAACAATTCTGGAAGTTGATACGAAAAATGTCAATAACAAAGGTTTTGAAAAATTTAAAATTCTGAAAGAATGACAACAGACAGAAAACAACCGAAAACAACGGTTTGGATCTCAGAAAAAGCTATAGTTTGGTGTTTATAGGGTCGAAATCGGCTGATAATTCCGAATTTTATGTCTATTTTTAGGGGTGGGTGAAAATTGAGCGTAACCCGAGCCCAATATTGGATCTTCCCCTGAAGCAAAACTTTTATTTCAATAAATTTCTAAGAAAATGCCCTTCAAATTTCAAAAAAGAAAAAAACGGTTTCAACCCGTTTATCACATGACACTGTGAGAATGCAAAATAACCAGGGTAGCGTGCTACCCTACTTTGAACATGGAGTAAATAATAATACTGGCAAAGTTTTGACAAATATTGACATAAAATAAGCTATTGCCTTGCATAGTTATGGTAAGACCTGTTGGCGCCATGGAACGGGAGATGGTGATAATAATACTATTGCTTCTGTAACTGGAACGTTAGTAAAAAAGACTTCCAATATCGAGAAATACTATCATATTCAGAGAAATCAGTAATATATGTAGCTTTGTATTAAAATTGTCCTACATATATGTGTGCTTTTAATTTGAAGTATTGGTGAAATAACTATGCAATGTCCTGAGTAACAGTGGAAGTCAATTTTATTATATGACGTAAGGGAGAATTTTACAAGTTCTTTTGGATTATAGGCAAGCCGTATTAATGTCTATTATTATAGGAACAATTTCGTTTAATTTTATACTTAACATTTTCATGCGTAATTTTAATACCTAATATATTGAGAGATTTTTTAACTTCTCCTGTCTTTTTCTTAGAACATTTGACAAATAACGATTAATTGGAGATAAGGCTTTGGAGTTTCTTGTGGTAAATATCTTTACTTAGAATTTCGAAACACTCTCCTTTATCAGGTTTTTGAATCATTTTTACGTTGCTAAATTGTTCCTGTTATGACTTATACCTTTATGAATATACCTTTAATGACTTATACCTTTATGAATATAATGAAAACAGTTTGAGCTTAGTTTTTAAAAATTCTCACTTTTGATTGTAATTTTATTCTTAAAAGATTGAATTTTAATGTTATTAAAATGCTTTTAATATTATTATTATTATTATTATTATTATTATTATTATTATTATTATTATTATTATTATTATATTATATTATTATTATTATTATTATTATTATTATTATTATTATTATTATTATTATTATTATTATTATTATTATTATTATTATTATTATTATTATTATTATTATTATTATTATCTTACAATTAAATTTTATTATTATTATTTATTATTTATTATTATTATTATATTATTATTATTATATTGTATTATTATTATTTATTATTATGTATTAAAAAGTATCCTTGTATTACTTATTACTGATTAGTATTTTATTATTATTGATTGATTATTATTATTATTATTATTATTATTAATATATTATTATTAATTATTATTATTATTATTATTATTATTATTATTATTATTATTATTATTATTATTATTATTATTTATTATTATTATTATTCATTATTATTATTATTATGTATTATTATTATAATATTATTTATTATTATTATTAATAGTTATCATTATTATTATTATATATTAATATTATTATTATTATTATTATTATTATTATTTATTACTATTATTATTATTATTATTATTATTATTATTATTATTATTATTATTATTATTATTATTATTATTATTATTATTATTATTATTATTATTATTATTATTATTATTATTATTATTATTATTATTATTATTATTATTATTATTATTATTATTTTATTATATTAATTACTATTCATTATTATTATTTATTATGTATTATTATTATTATTATTATTATTATTATTTATTATTACTTTCTCCTTGTAGAATCCCAATGACATGGGAATGATTGTAAACTCGGAATCCGTCAGCTGTTCTCAGAATTGCAAAAAATAAGTAAGTAAAAAAAGTAAAATAGTTGTTTTTCTAAGATGTCCCTTTTCTTATTGATGTAATAAAAAGGGATATTAGATAATAAAAATGTTTCTTCTTGTTTTATGGTTCTAGCTAAGGAAGCACTTCTTCTTGTTTCATGGTTCTACCTAATAAAATATTTATTCTTGTTTCACGGTTCAAGCTAATAAAATGATTCTTCTTGTTTCATAGTTTTTCCTAATTAAATGTTTATTCTTGTTTCATGGTTCTAGCCTATAAGATGCTTTTCCCTGTTTTATGGTTGTAGCTAATAAAATGTTTCTTCTTGTTTCATAGTTCTAGCTAATAAAATGATTCTTCTTGTTTCATGGTTCTACCTAATAAAATGTTTATTCTTTTTTCATAGTTCTATTTATTAAAATGTTTTTCCTTTTTTCAGAGTTCCAGCTAATAAAATGTTTCTTCTTTTTTCATATTTATAGCCAATAAAATGCTTTTTCTTTTTTCGTGGTTCTAGCTATTAAAATATTTCTTCTTGTCTCATGGTTCTAGCTAATAAAATGTTTCTTCTAGTTTCATGGTTCTAGCTTATAAAATGCTTTTTCTGGTTCCATGGTCCTAGCTAATAAAATGTTTCTTCTTGTTTCATGGTTCTAGCTAATAAAATGTTTCTTCTTGTTTCATGGTTCTAGCTAAGAAAGTACTTCTTCTTGTTTCATTGTTCTACCTAATAAAATGTTTATTCTTGTTTCATAGTTCTAGCTAATAAAATGATTTTTCTTGTTTAATGGTTCTAGCTAATAATAGGTTTATTCTTGTTTCATAGTTCCAGCTAATAAAATGTTTCTTCTTGTTTCATGGTTCTACCTAATAAAGTGTTCCTTCTTGTTTCATGGTTCTAGCTAATAAAATGTTTCTTATCGTTTCATGGTTCAAGCGAATAAAATGTTTCTTATTGCTTCATGATTCTAGCTAATAAAATGTTTTTCCTTGTTTCATGGTTCTAGCTAATAATATGTTTATTCTTTTTTCATGGTTCTAGCTAAGAAAGTACTTCTTTTTGTTTCATGGTTCTACCTAATTAAAAATGTTTAGATTTTGTTCATCGTCATCTTAAAAAAGGATTCTCTGCATCATAGTTCTACCTAATTTAAAATGTTTATTCATGCTTCAGTGATACACATATCTTTATCTTGTTCTGCACAGCTCACAGATTCTTGTTTCATAGTTCCAGCTAATAAAATGTTTCTTCTTGTTTCATGGTTCGACCTAATTAAATGTTCCTTCTTGTTTCATTGTTCTAGCAAATAAAATGTTTCTTATCGTTTCATGGTTCACAAAAGCGAATAAAATGTGTCTTATTTCTCTTCATGATCTAGCTAATAAAAGTATTTTCCTTGTTTCATGTTCTACCTCAATAATAAGTTTATTCTTTTTCATGGTTCTAGCCAAGAAAGTACTTCTTTTTGTTTCATGGTTCTACCTAATAAAAAGTTTATTTTTGTTTCATAGTTCTATCTAATAAAAGGATTCTTCTTCTTTCATGGTTCTACCTAATAAAATGTTTATTCTTTTTCCATGGTTCTAGCTTATAAAATGCTTTTCCCTGTTTTATATTTCTAACTAATAAAATGTTTATTCTTGTTTCATGGTTCAATTTATTAAAATGTTTCTTCTGGTTTCATGGTTCCAGCTAATAAAATGTTTCTTCTTGTTTCATGGTTCTAGTCAATAAAATTTTTTTTCCTGTTTCATGGTTCTAGCCTAATAAAATGATTCTTCTTGGTCTCATGGTCTAAGGCTACAAAATGTTTCTCCTAGTTTTCATGGTTCTAGTCTTATAAAATCGTTTTTCTGGTCCATGTATCCTAGAAGCTAAGTAAAATTGTTTCTTCTTGTTTCATGGTTCTAGCTAATAAAATGTTTCTTCTTGCTTAATGGTTCTAGCTAAGAAAGTGTTTCTTCTGGTTTCATTGTTCTACCTAATAAAATGTTTATTCTTGTTTCATAGTTCTAGCTAATAAAATGATTCTTCTTATTTCTTGGTTCTACCTAATAAAATGTTTATTATTGTTCTACCTTAAAGAAAATGCTTTCCTTAGTTCCATGTTCTAGCTGACATGTGAAAATGTTTCTTCGTGTCTTTCATGTGCTTAGTAAATTAAAAGATTTTATACATTCCAATGCTCTTCTAGGCTATTAGATTAATTCGATGACTACTCTTCTTGTCTCATCGAGTTCCTTCTTAGCGAACGGAGTCAGTTTCTTAGCAATTTCATGGTTGCCATAGCCAACTAAAACTGGGTTTTGACTTGTTTATGATGTCGATGGAAATAATAATGTTTCTTCTGGTCTCGGATGGGTTCTACCGTTATAAAAATGCCTTTCATGTGGTTCCATGGGTCCTAAGCTAACAAAATGTATCTTTTCGTTTCACCTTGTTCTTAGTTAATAAAATGTATCGCTTCTTGTTTTCATCATTTGTTCTAACTAATAAAATATTTCTTGTTTCATGCTTCTAGCTAACAAAATGGTTCCTCATGTTTCGTGTTTCTAGCTAGTAAAATATTCTTTCTTGTTTCATGCTTCAAGATAATGAAATGTTTCTCAGTTTAATTGTCTAGCTGAATAAAAATTCCGTTCAAGGTTCTAGCCATTTAAAATGTCTTCTGCTGGTTTTCAGTGTTCACGCTAATAAAATTTTTTCTTCTTTTTTTAAGGGTTTCTCTAGTTAAAACGTTTCTTCCTCATTTCATAGTTTTTAGCTCAAATACCAATCGTGGAATTAAACTAAATTCTAGCAAAATACATTTTTGAAAATAATAATTTCACTGAATTTATAGGAGTTTGTGGGTCCCGCATGCGTCATCCGAGATTTTCTACGTCATTAAAGTAAACAAGGGCACATTTTTTTTTACTACTTTAGACAAGAAATTCTTTTAATAATATATCATGATTTTTTTTTCCTTTTTCTTTCATTTTCTTTTTTTCTTGTTCTTTTTCTTTAAATTTTTCTTTTTTATTTTTATTTTATTTTTAATTTTTATTTATTTTATTTTTATTTTTATTTTTATTTTTATAGATTTTCAATTCTTTTTTACTTTTATTTTTTCTGTCTTTCTTTCTTCTAATTTTTTCTTATTTTTTTTCTTTCTTTTTTCTTCTATTTTTTTCTTCTATTTTATTTATTCATTATTCTTTTTTCTTCATTTTTTCTTCTTCTTTTCCACTTTTATCCTTTTCTTCTCTTGCTTCGTTCTCTCTGTTCACCTGACTATATATAGGCTGCCTATCAACCATCCGCGCCCCTCCTCCTTAACCTTGTTCTAACTTGCGTAGTAATCAAGATCTCTCAGTGAGCGCTGCTCGTCGGGGAGCAGATAATTGCGTGTGGAGTCGAGATCGTGGTATCCCGATCTTATTTCTGCCTTCCACATCTCAATTAGCTATATCCGGATCATTACTAGCGCCGTCTCGCACGAAAAGCCACATCTAGGATCTCCTGTGGTAGCACTGATGACTCTCTGTCTTCGTGGACTATATCAAAAGACTATCACTTCTTTCCAAATTCATTCTTTCTTCTTCTGTTTTCTCTTCTTCTTCTTTTTTTTCTTCTTTCTTCTTTCCTCTTTTCTTCTTCTTCTTCTTCTTCTTCTTCTTCTTCTTCTTCCTTCTTCTCTTTTCCTTCTTTCTTCTTCTTCTTCTTCTTCTTCTTCTTCTTCTTCTTCTTCTTCTTCTTCTTCTTCTTCTTCTTCTTCTTCTTCTTCTTCTTCGTCCCCGTCGTCCATAATGTAAACTTCGTTTTCTGTTTCAGTTCTTCTCTTCATTCTCTGCCTACTTTTTCTTTTTTTTCTTCTTCTCTTTATCTTCTTACTTATTCTCCTTTTTTCTTTTTTTCTTTCTCTGTGATGCGTTCTCTTGTTCTTCTTCTTCTTCCTTTTTTTTTTTTTTATTTTGTTCCCACACCCCGCACTCGCCCGTCCCCCCAATAATCGGTATTTTTTCCCCCCCCCCCTTTTTTTTTTTTTTTCTCTGGTTGTCGGACTGATGCATCCTACTTCTGCTAAGAGTTCTTTTGCTTCCTTCTTCTTCTTCTTCCTTCCTTGTCTCTACTCTTCTTCTTCTTCTTCTTCTTCTTCTCTTTTCTTCTTCTTCTTCTTCTTCTTCTTCTTCTTCTTCTTCTTCTTCTTCTTCTTCTTCTTCTTCTTTTGAGGTTATTGAACCCATTGGTAAAAGTGATACATACGCATGATAACTACGCTAATTGTGAAAACAAAATACACAAACAATTACTTGAAATTATCCAGATTTTAAGAACTCCAATTTTAATGGCTTAAAAGACAGTTTATCTGTCAATGACTGGGATGAGATATTAACAGGAAATGCAAATGGTAATGATGGGATACGTTCATACAAATATTAAAGAACAAAGAAAGATTTTGTTCCATACTAAAATGAAGCTAACGTTACCCAAATTCGAAGCTAATATTCTTGGAATAATGAAATTAGAATTCTTAAGTAAATAGAAATACGAGCATATAAACTATGAAGTCGTCCCTTCAGTGTCTCACACCCTAGATATCGTAATATCGTAACTCTGAGTACTACCACACACAGTGTAGTCATCTAAATTAAGATATTATAAACAAACATGACACATTTCGTCGGTGAATGCTAAAATATAACTCCTAAAATAGTCTTTACAAATAATTTATAACAAAAAGTTCCGATTAAGGATCAATGGACCCTTTACTGGACATTAATGTAATCTTCAACATCAAGCATCGCTGAGTATTGCTTGTATTTTTTAAATATTTTTTTCCGACAGCTTTTTTAGCGATATCTTCTCGGTAGCCTTGTCTCAGCTTGTACGGCAATATCGATTTATCAGACAACATATTAATACATTTGAACAATTCTGGAAGTTGCTTCCAGACTTGATAACATTAATAAATCATCAACCTGGACCCAGACTGGTACTACTCCAATGTCATCTCAAAAAAATTTGAGAATATTACGCTGAAACCAATTGACAATCGATTTCAAATAGTCTTAAAAAAAGGAGTAGAAGTTCCTCCATGATTTCCTAAAAATCAGTGCTAATATAACTCCCACTTTCAAAAAAGGAGAATCGTAAGGTTCCGAATAACTACAGACCAATTAGTTTGACTTCTATAGTTGGTAAAATTTTTGAAGCAATACTAACTAATAATAGGTTAGTGCACATTCTTGAAGATCATGGATTGCTCATAAATACCCAACTACGTTTTAGGAGAAATTAGATCATCGCTTACACAAATTGCTGAGAAATTTTATAATCTCTTTCGTGTGATTATGACTTCGTATGTATCGTGAAGTGACACATACCTTGCCAAACGACCCAACCACACATCCACATATCCTATGCGACCTAACACTATACAATTATACCGAATCTCCTACCAGAATCCAGTCCAATCATCTAACTCTAACTTATCAACCAACCCGGCAATTTGCACATACCCAGTACCTTATCCACAAAAGCGATCTAATTGCGTAAATCAAAAAGCTCATAGAGCTCATGGTAATCTCCGCCAGAGAGAACTTGCATTAACACGCAGCATTCTCAGCCTGCACAAGCCACATCACGACAACCAACGAGTTTAACTCCAACCAAAACATAGACTGACCAATCCTCCAAGATTGGAACGATTTGTTACTATGTGTACCCCAAGAATCTGACCGGGTCCATACCTGTTCATTATATATGTAAATGACATAGATACAACTATTTTAGGCAATAATATTCGAATATTGAGGATTGATACGAAACTTGGAAGACATGAATCATGTAAGAAAGATCATTGAATATCCTAAAGCGACTTAAACAAATTGTAAATTGGTCAAAAACATGACAAATGAAAATTTAATACCGATAAATGTAAAGTTAAACATTTTGGGAGTAGGGACAATGAATATGATTACAAATAATACACAATATCAAGTTGTCAAGCGAGGAAAGATATAGCAGGTATTAATGAACTAAGGATTAAGTTTGCTAGAAACAATACTTACTCCTGAAGGATCTGTTGTAATTACATAAAAGCGAGCAAATAAACGCTTCTCAGGATTTATTGCCAAGAACTTCGAATATAAATCTAAAAATATAATCCTTCCTCTCTATATAAATCTTTAGTTACACCTCATCTGGAATACGCAGTTCAGTTTTGGAAGTCCATACCTCAAAAAAGACATAAAAAAATTGAAAGAATTCAAAGCAGGGCAATAAATTAATCCCTGAATTGAGAGGTAAATCATACGAACAACGACTTACGTGAATTAGATATCAATTCTTTAGAGACAAGAAGACCGTCGAGATGGAAAATCTATAGAAGTTTTCAAAATACCTTAAATAAATTTGACAATACGATTACAGGGCATTCTTCAGATATAATATTTAATGATGTACACGAACAGTAATTGGCATATACTCTCATAAAACGATTTCAAAAAATATAGCAAAGAATTCTCTACTTACGATGTATCGAAAGTGGAATAGTCCTTTCTTATGAAATAGTGAAAAACGCTAAACATTCGATTCATTCAAGAAAAAATTAGATAAACCCTTTAGGCATATTGTTGTGACTCATTCAACTCGAATTAATTATCAAACAACAAAATTGTAGTTATCCTGAAATATAGGTAAAATACAAACTAAAAAATTTCAAATAATTTAGAAAATTTATAAGTACAAGCGTCAAAAGAACATTACTGCTTGGATAGCCTTTAATGTTCATGCTGCAAAGTTTCGTTCTAGGATAGTGATTATCATAGATCCAACTTAACCTGTATAAATACGTTGATGTTTACAGCATTAACATGTGTTGCAAATAATTGTACCACCAAATAACATGTAGTAAGTAGGCTAACTACTGTGTATCGACCCTATCTCTCG